>JABCMJ010005498.1:0-10900 GCA_014822125.1 Arbutus unedo | reverse complement strand
GTCCAAAAAATCAAGTGAATTGACTAATTCAAAACTTACAAAGATGAATAAAAATGGTTTATTGAAAAGAGTGTTCCAAATACTTTGAAATATATTGAAAAAATTACATATTTTTTAAATTTAGATCAACTCATAGATTTTTTCAAATCTCTATGAAAAAATTGATAGTTAGAGGTACAAATTGGATAATACGTCTAAATCTATGCCGTGTTGTTGAAAGAAATTTCCTGATTTAGATTCTCTTTCTTTTTTATTTGGTAAAAATAAATTGGTAGCTGGAGATTCGATTTGAATAATACATCCAAGTCGATGTCGTTTGATTGAAAGAAAATTTTCTGAATTAACTTATTTATTTTTTATATAGAAAATTTTTATAGGAACATTTTCCAAGCCTAATTTTAATATTTAAGACATGAATCTAAAGGTTGTGATATTATTATAAAATAATTCAAGGCAATCAGATCGATGTACATGTACTTCGATTAATTTTTTAGAGTCAAATCTCACATATCATTAGTTGAGAGCTCATTTTATATTGTATTAAGTCAATTCTACAAATGTTACTAACACTTGAAAGATTTCTAAATTTTCAACTCTTGTAGAATCAGTTTAGACTTTAGTTGGGTCATTAGTGAACGGTGATATTAATTTCCCAAAAAGTAATTGCGCGTAAACTGACATGCCGTTTGAATTATTAAAAAAAAATCTCAAACCTTTAGACAAAGCCAACCTTTTTGAATTTAGAAATATGACGGTTTAACTGCTACTAGTATTAAGTGATAGTATTAATTTTTAAAAAATTAATTAAGATATATGTAAATTGACACTTATAAAATTTGTCATAATAGTATTACCCTTGAAGTAATACATTGGGGGAGTCAATGCACAATTGAAAGGAGTTGACACTCTTTCTTTCTTCCCCAATAGAGAGAGATTCGTAACTTATCAAAACTTTTCTATCCATTGAGTGTGATTCCTGCTGACGTGGCCCAATAAGAATGAGCCAACCATGATAATCCATGGACACTGTCTCAAGACTCGCTAAATATTCAAACCCCAAAACCCACAAGAAAGGCTGTCCATAGGCCACCTAGTTTGCTCCTTGCCGAAAGGCTCCCCCTTTCACACCACTTCCCACTTCACTTCACCACATACCCCACCTCTCTCCCTCTCTCTCTCTCTTAATTACAAAGCCAGCAGCAGTAGATTCACCTTCACTGGCGCCAACCAAGCACCACCTCTAGCATTAGGAAGAAAGGGCGGAAATTCTCTCTCTCTCTCTCTCCCTCCCCTGAGTCTCCCCCTCTTTCTATCTCTCCATCAGGCTAAACTTGATTTGTTAATCTGGGTCTTCCATCTTTAAACTTTTTGTTTACCTTTCTGGGATTCTAAAGCTCTGTATCTAGAGTTTCACACACACATACATAATGCTTCTGTGTACATTCTCTTTCCCCGGGCACTTTAATCGGCCAGTGGCTTCAGATTTCGCCCGAAAAAGCTTTATCTCTTCTCATGTGTTTTGGGGAACAGATCTTCGCCGCCAAATTCAGCACAAACGACACCAGGTTTGGGATTTCTATCTTTCATAGAAAATATCAGAATTCTCTTATTTACACATATCAAAGATTTCCTATGGTTTTTCACTTTCTAAAATATATGAACCTTGTTGATGTTGTCCTTTTCTGTTTGACTGTGTGTGTTTTAGATATTGATTTGGAATTCAGTTTTGTTTTTATGCCGATTGTGAAAGACATTATTCAAAGATATGGTGGTTTTTGTATTGTTCTTTTTCTTGGACAGATCAAGAAAAGGGCAGGTGGGGTTCAGGCATCACTATCAGAGAGAGGGGATTATCATTCACAGAGACCACCAACTCCTCTTTTGGACACTATCAACTATCCAATCCACATGAAAAATCTATCAATTAAGGTGCAAATCAATTGAAAATGCCATTTATTTCAAAGAAAAACATTCGGTCATCGTTTTCACAAGTCCAAAAATGCAACGGTTGAAATTTTGTATGGAAAGTTCTGTTTGCAAATCATTTTGTGATTAGGACAAAAGTTTTTTGATGTAGGAACTGAAACAACTAGCAGATGAGCTACGTTCCGATGTAATCTTTAATGTGTCAAAGACTGGGGGTCATCTGGGTTCGAGCCTCGGTGTGGTCGAGCTCACTGTGGCTCTTCATTATGTGTTCAATGCTCCTCAGGACAGGTTATTGTGGGATGTTGGTCATCAGGTGATTGATACCGTACTTATGTTCTTACTTAGTGAAAACAAACTTTTTTTTGTGGGAAAGTAATCCTTAACTGGATATTACCTTAATGAACTCTGCAGTCTTACCCACACAAAATCTTGACCGGAAGAAGAAACAAGATGCACACAATGAGACAGACAGATGGGCTGTCGGGTTTTACCAAGCGATCGGAAAGTGAGTATGATTCCTTTGGCACGGGTCACAGTTCAACCACCATCTCAGCAGGCTTGGGTAATTTTCTGCTCTGCTCTCATTCAGGATAGAAACAAAAGTTAGAACTAGACTCTTTGTCACATTTTATTCTGACTCTTGTGTGAACCAAAAGATTCATTAAAACGATTACCCAGTGCACGAGACTTTGGCTACTGCAAGCCCGTGTGAACCAAAGCGTTCATTCTTTCCTGATGTCGAGTTTGAATTCTTGAAGTGATGGACAAACAGGCTTTAGTTGTTTTGTTGTTAGTTCAATTATATTTTTTTGTGTTGTTTTTGCAAAATATGGTTGGATTTTCTATGTTTCCCTTAAGAGAGATATCACTGTCATGATGTGCTGTATGTTGTTTCTAAGCTAAACTAGGAGGCTTTACTCAATCTGTCCCCATAACTTTGATCTTTCACATGTTTTTGGTCGCAGGGATGGCTGTAGGAAGAGACTTGAAGGGAAAAAATAATCATGTAGTTGCTGTTATAGGCGACGGTGCCATGACAGCAGGTCAAGCATACGAAGCCATGAACAATGCGGGTTACCTTGATTCGGACATGATTGTTATTCTTAATGACAACAAACAAGTCTCTTTGCCCACTGCTAATCTAGACGGGCCTATACCACCGGTAGGAGCTTTGAGCAGTGCTCTCAGTAGGCTGCAATCGAATCGGCCGCTCAGAGAATTAAGAGAAGTTGCAAAGGTTGGTGTAGTTTACTTCTATAGAATAATAATGGGGAAACACTTCCCTATTTGGTTGTTGTTTCAGAATCTAGTTTTCAAAACACTTCTCACAAAGCTCTTTTTGGAAGCATTTAACAATCATCCTTTTCCATATTCTATTATCGTTCATAGAAAACAATTTTCGAGAATCTAAAATCATCATTTTTGTGGTTCTTAAAATGGGTTTTTGGTCCAAAAATTCCTTGAAAACAAGTTTAAAAAAATTTGTCAACCAGATAATTTTTTGGAGAAGCGTTCTGGAAACAACTTTAGAAACAGCAACCATATAGGGATGCTTTCAATGAACCTGATTCTATTGTGATTGATATTTTTGCAGGGAGTAACCAAACAGCTCGGTGCTCCTATGCATGAAATTGCTGCAAAAGTTGATGAATATGCCCGTGGAATGATCAGTGGTTCTGGGTCGACCCTATTTGAAGAACTTGGGCTCTATTATATTGGTCCCGTGGATGGTCACAACATAGATGATCTTATTTCAATTCTTAAAGAGGTTAAGAGCACTAAAACAACCGGTCCAGTCCTCATTCATGTTGTCACTGAGAAAGGCCGAGGATACCCGTATGCAGAAAAAGCAGCAGACAAGTATCACGGTATGTAAAAAGATTTCAAATTTAGAAAACCTATACCCAATTGAGGATAATTAAGATTGCCAAAAAGTTATGTATTGGCATTGTGCGCGGTTCATTTCAGCTGAGGAGATCATAACGGAGCATCGAGTTTTCAATATTTTGGGCAAATATGCTCACTGGAGTTTTCTTGTAAAACAAAACAAAATCCACTGTCATCTAATTTTCCATGTTTGTGTCGATGCATTTTGTATGAGAATTAGGTCAGTGCCAGTTTCACATTTTTGTTGTTCACATATTGCTATATGCTTTTCACATGTCACTGCTCTTCGCCCTTCTGCTACTGCCTGCCTGACAGGTATGGCGCTAGCTAAGCCAACTCTAACTTTCAGTTTTCCTCAAAAGAAAAGAGGTGCCGATACCAATAGTTAATCTTTAATGTCTATAGTTCGCTCATGAAAAACATCATTGTGTGCTATTTGGATACCACTCTTGTTGTCACAAAAGAGAAGAGTAGGCCTAGAAAAGGGGACTCCCATATCTTTAAGTATAACCATCGCAAGAAAAGAATCTCTGATGTAGTATCAACAAGAGCCCTATACTCGGCTTCTGCACTAGAGCAAGCAACCACTGTATATTTCTTGCTCTTCCAAGTATAGTTGAGACTTACCGAAGAAAAGGCAAAAGCCAGTAGTAGAGCGACGATCCGTAACATCACCGGCATTAATACCTTACTTCAGCTTTCATTTAAGAGGTAGGGGCTGAAGGAATTCAAGCCAAAGGCATTAAGGCGGTCTTTCATTTTAATAATAAGGCTAAGGAATATAAATCATAAAAAGGAATGTCATATGAAGGAAATGAAGCTTCTTAATATTTCCTGGATTTTTCTATTGCCTCCCTTCTCCTTCTGGGTTTTGAACCCCACCTTTTAGTTGGCTAATGATTCGGTGGGATGTACGGCCGTTTTGCTCTTTGGGAATGTATTTATTTTTTTGTCGTTAACTTTTGGTCAAGCTTCCTCTTTTGGTTCGAAGATTGAATCGAAGCGCAGAATCCCGGAAAAGGGCGTAGGGATCACTGTCTTACTATGGTACCCGAAAACTTTCTATGCCCACATTGAATAGTTTTAAAACTATGTTTTCGGGAAACATTTCTCCCTCTAGTACTAGCTCTGATTTCTCTTCAGTAGTTGCAGTACGATTCTTTAATTCAAGACTAATACGGCCTCTAAGAGGCCCAAAAGAAAAGCACGAGTAGGAGTAGACGGATCCAGAAATTGAGCCGGATGCCTAGTCAGGATTCTTTATTTACACGAAGTTTGTACCATCAGTCTCTCAATGGCTGCATAGTGTGAACCTCTCAGTTGTTTTTTTGCAAGCTGATGCGCTTTCTAAACTGAAATTATCTGCCCTATTAAGGCAGTCAAATCATGGCAGATTGAAACAGTTGCAATAACAACCAACCGCTCAGGAGGTTGGCAGACCGCCCAATTGTTCTTCTGCTCAATGAAGTTAATTGGCTTAGGCCCATAAAGCACATTTCGATGATGCAGGGTAGGATTCCTTCTGAGCCTAAGACTTGATGAGACCGATCGAATAGTTTGATTTCTTGATTCCCGGTGAAAGGGATCTTCAGAATCTCCAGGACTTAGCTAGGAAGTTATAGAAATATAATGTCGAGAAAGGCCTATTCATTAGTTTCAAATAGATTTTCCGAAAGCAAACCTTTGACTCTGCTAACTTCACCTTTGCTAGATATGGCTCTTCAGCCCTTGACACTTTGTTGAAATAAGTGGAAAGCGCGTGCACAGATGTATTATGCTAAAGCACGGTATGTTAATTGTCCACTAGTCTGAACAAAAAAGTATACAAAGTAAATAATATTAATGACATACAAAATTATTGAGTTAATTTATAAATAGCTTTATCTACTAAAAGTCATAGTATAAAATAATATTATACAATATCACCAAATCTACAAAGGAATGCACCCATGAACCCAAGGCAATCCACATGCACCCATTCTGGAATTAGTTTAATTTACAAGAAAGTCCACGTAACTGTCATCTAATTTTCCATGTTTGTGTCAATGAATTTTGTATGAGAATTAGGTCAGTGCCAGTTTCATATTTTTGTTGTTCACATATTGCTATATGCTTTTCACAAATACCTACACACTTTTCAACATTATTGTGATGCAGAGGAATATACACAAGGTTAGAGAGTGTCCTAGAAAACGGGATAAACACTCAAATCCATGAGTAACCTTGAAGTTCACAAGGAATGAGAGAGAGAGACTCTGAATATTATCGATGATTGATTGAATGCCCCTTAGGCCTGCACCCCTATTTATACTAGCAAAAGTCCTAAAATAAGGCAATTACTAGAAGTAGAGACCAACTAAAGCTTACTTAGGTACCAGATAAACAAGAAAAGGAAATAAAAGATCCTATCAAATCTAGAAATTTGGAAAATTAAAATCGCGCTAAGCAGGCAGTGCTATTTGTTCCTAAACAAAACTCTCCTAAACAAAGTACTCCCTCCTTCCCCTATTGCTAGGCCCATATGGAGAACTCAACCTTTTAAGAGAACATGCAATTAATGCATGCCGTTGTTGAAAGTTTGATTAAGTTTCTAAGAGTACCCCTTCTTTTGTACATTTAAAGTTTACTTTTAGTCATTTATTAGGATTAGTTTTTGGAAATCAAAACACCATTTCCTTTGACTTTTTAAAGTGGACATTCATTTTGGTACATCCCAAAATGAAATACTAGCCCAGCAATATGAGACGGAGGGAGTACTCCCTAATTTGACTACTTCTTTGACTTGGGCCGAATTGTTCTAGAAAGTTCTCTACCACTTGTTCTACATCATACTGGCAGCATCATGGACTGTTTTTTAGCATTTTCCAATTTTGAATTATATGTGGATCTTGTTATTGCAGGAGTGGCCAAGTTTGATCCAGCAACTGGGAAACAATTCAAAGCCAGTGCTAAAACTCAGGCTTACACAACCTACTTTGCAGAGGCTTTGATTGCAGAAGCAGAGGCAGACAAAGATATTGTTGCGATCCATGCTGCAATGGGTGGTGGAACAGGCTTGAATCTTTTCCTTCGCCGCTTCCCAACGCGATGCTTTGACGTTGGGATAGCAGAACAGCATGCTGTAACTTTTGCTGCAGGATTGGCCTGTGAAGGCGTGAAACCTTTTTGTGCAATCTACTCTTCTTTCTTGCAGAGGGCTTATGACCAGGCAAGCCGACTTCTCCTCTTATTCTTTTAGATAAACATCATTGAGATTTTCGCTACTTAAACTTGGATACATGTGTGATGTGTTGGGCGGTTGTGTGTCTAAGCGTTGGATTCATCCGTTTCATGTTTCCACGGACATGGAGACATCAATTATTTATATTTCCCTATTGTTACTTAATAAATGGTGTCTACCTTGTGACATGGAGCATTTCATGTATAATATAAGGCTCCATTTGTATTTGGATAGATGCGATTTTCAAATGGAAGGATTTGTTATGATTAAGTAGCATGAAGTGCTCAAATCTAGATTTGATAGTTCACCTATGGATTTCGACATCGAGTTTGGGAGCTTTATTGTGATGGATCAATTTACAACGGAATCTCAAAAGACATCATTACAACCTCTATTTGATTTTCACTCTAGTTCATGAGCTACAAATAGCGAAAGTTCATGTAGTGTTTTTGAAATTGCACAATATATTGCTTGATTCGAAATCCCTATCTTTCCAAACGAAGCTAAAGTTTTATGTATATATGTAAATGGTAAACTCAAATTCCTAGACATACTTTCTTGGATGAATGTTAGCAACACAAGGGTAGTTACATACATTTAGAGGAGGCCGTGTCACGTAGATTGAGATCATTACTAAATTATGTCCAACATTGAACTCTAATTTTTCCAATGAAATTTTCTTGGTTTATACCACAGGTTGTGCACGATGTCGATTTGCAGAAATTGCCTGTGAGATTTGCAATGGACAGAGCTGGGCTAGTTGGTGCAGATGGTCCAACACATTGTGGTTCTTTTGATGTCACATACATGGCATGCCTACCAAACATGGTAGTAATGGCTCCTTCCGATGAGGCTGAGCTTTTCCACATGGTTGCGACTGCTGCGGCCATTGACGACAGGCCAAGTTGTTTCCGCTATCCAAGGGGAAATGGAGTGGGTGTCGAGCTGCCACCAGGGAACAAGGGAATTCCTCTTGAGGTACGGCTCAACAGTTTTTTCACTTGTTTCCCCTATAGGCCTGTTTGTTTTCCCTGTGGTGAAGCGATGCCTTGTTCAATACGATAGGTAATCCCTATTGTATTGCTAGTTAGAGTATTAATAATGCCAAGTCATCAGGCATTGTATTTCTCATATTTGTTTGCACGATATGGTTCAAAAGGAAAGTTCAAGCAAACAAGGGATGTGTGCTCCCTTGGATTTAAAATCCAATCTGATGCTTTAATCTGGACTACCAAAACGGGATGGGGAATTCACGAGCATTTGAGCAAATGAATTTTATTGGTACCATTGGGATTTTTGCAACAGGTTGGGAGAGGCCGGATATTGATAGAAGGGGAGAGAGTAGCACTGTTGGGGTATGGATCAGCGGTTCAAAGCTGTTTGGCTGCAGCCGCGTTGGTAGAAAGCCATGGTTTACAGGTAACAGTTGTAGATGCCCGCTTCTGTAAACCATTGGACCATGCTCTTATACGCGCCTTAGCAAAGTCGCATGAGGTTTTGATTACAGTAGAAGAAGGATCAATTGGGGGCTTTGGATCTCATGTTGCTCAGTTCATGGCCCTAAATGGACTTCTTGATGGCACTGTGAAGGTATGCAATTATATATCCAAACTATAGCTTGAGCTGCTGAGGATAGTCTTGTGTCATGGTTCAACTTGGAGGTGAATACACAATATTTGGACTACTAAAGTTTCCATAGGAAACTGTTTTGTTGCAGTGATCAGAACCTAATTTCCATTACACTTTTTCAAATCTAGTTTCGAACAAATGATACCATCAAAACATGTTGAAAACTGATTCTTTCCCAATAGTTTCTAGAAAACAAGTGGAAACTTATGCAGCATAGACACAGACACGGATATGGATATAAACACTGATACGGACACGGGACATGACGATTCTAAAAAAAATAAGGACACGGACACGGCAGGGGACACGACATTCTTTTGAGATAAATTTTCGAGTTATTGATTCCTATACTGTAACCACTAAGTATTTTTGTTCGGGTTTCTATTGAATGCGTTATTGAACCAAATATGTATGTCTAAAAACATAAACCAATATTTTGTATTAAGCTTTTCGCCCAATACTTTTGAAATTGTATCTACCCAAAAATACTATTAAGATTTACAAAAGCCAACCCGTTGTGTCCTCGTGAGTTTCTCCGCTGTGCCCCCACATGTTTCTGCCGTGTCTCCATGTGTCCCTACCATGTCACCAACATGCCCCTTAAAAAAATATTACAATGTTAACGACATGCCACGTGGCATGTTCATAAGTGTCTCCGTGTGTCCCCGAGTGTCTGACACGGATATGGCGACCTTCTAGGAGTGTTTGTCCTTCATTGGTGAAAACCATCAACAAAACAAGGACCTGTTAAGTTTGATAATGCATTAGTTTTGTGGGTTTTGTTCTTGTTTTACAGAAAACACAGAATTTTCTGATAATGTTTTAACCCTGTTTTCAGATTTTTTGGTTGGAACAACCAGTTCTTCAGAAAGCACAAAAGACATGTTTTCTTACTCTTGAAAACTATTTCAGCTTGAATATGAATACAAAGTGCAAACAATGGGTATTTTTTCTTTCAATCACACGTTAATTCGTCAAAAATGAGTCCTGAGAATTAATTTGAGAGCTGCAACCAAACGAGATTATCTGCTTAGTTATACTATTTCGATATACCAAAACAAGAGAGATACCATTGAACTCATCTCTAAACTGCTTACTTTGTGTCTTCGAAATTCTTGTGCAGTGGAGGCCACTGGTTCTTCCTGATCGGTACATTGAACATGGATCACCGGCTGACCAACTAGCCGAAGCTGGTCTAACACCATCTCACATTGCAGCAACTGTATTCAATATAATTGGACAAACAAGAGAGGCTCTCGAAATCATGTCGTAGGGAGAAATTATGCGGATTTCAGCTCTCTCAACAATGTACAAAGACAATGACAGTGTAAAAATTCCATTTTCATTGCCCATTAACTGTAAAAGTTTTGGTCGCATAATGCAGCCTCACCAAATAAAAACGTCAATGGTGATACATATATCAAAAGAAAGGTCTCAGTTTGATTATATAGAAAAAGGGTGTTCTTTTTTATATGATGTTGATTTACAAAGGCGTAAGTATCATCTCAACAAGAGCTTAAATCCAAGTTTGATTACCATTAGAAACTTCCTTGCCATATTATTTACAGTAGGCTGAAAATGAGAACACTGTTGGTGTTGCATTATCATCAAGAATTACATGGGAGACATGTGCAGCTCTATGTTTTTGATGGAGATGTAGATGAAAGCCGTCCCATATTTTCCCACTGAGCTTCTTCTTGCCCTTGGGTCTGGAAGAGGTCGATAGGTAGGCAAACCCATCATGTTTAATGAATTCTACTTGTCAAAGATAACCAAATCAAGAAGCTAGCCAGCTAAACAATTGGGAGTTTAGTTCCGTATCTAGTTTATTGTAGTTGCTCTGCTTTTCGTACTTCCACTGCTATGTACAGGCTTTCATAAAACCCCCTTGTGCAACAGCTACTATTGGGATCCAACAGCTCCAAGGGTGAATAATTTCGAATATGACAAACCTGGATAGACATATCCGAGTGATGGTATTATTGAACCCTCCCTATAATTGCTAAGAGGGCGTTAAAATTATATGTATTGCAATAGTATTATTGTACCCTCTCGTTTATTATGCCTATATTTACTATTTCACTCTTCCTCTTTCACTTTTACCATCTTCTTGCTCTCAAATCATTCTTCTGAGTCCTTGAGTTCGTTCTTTAACTCCTGAACCAAAAGCACCAATGCTTTCCAGAGTTCTTTGACTCACCTTTGTAAGTCTCTCTAGTCTCTTGTTTTCTTTCT
>JABCMJ010005496.1:0-16986 GCA_014822125.1 Arbutus unedo | reverse complement strand
ATCCTTAGGACTACAAAATAAACCACCCTTCGTTCCTCTAGGGTAACCCACAAAGAAACAAAATTTTCTCCTTGATTCCAACTTATCTGCATTCCCTTTCAGCATGTGTGTTGGATTACCCCAAATCCGAACATGCCACAGACTAGGTTTGTGCCCAATCCACAATTCTGTGGGAGTAAAAGGTACTGACTTAGATGGTACCAAGTTCAGAATATATGCCGCCGTTTCTAATGCATGTCCCCAAAACGAAATTGGTAAATTTGAATAACTTATCGTAGATCTTACCATGTCCATAAGAGTCCTATTCTTTCTTTTCACTACACCATTTTGCTATGGCATACCAGGTGCAGACAACTAGGATGTAATCCCTTCATCAGATAAGTAGTCCCTAAACTCTCCCAAGAGGTATTCGCCACAACAATTAGGTCATAGTGTCTTGATACATTTTCCAAGACACTTCTCCATTTCTGCCCTATACTCCTTAAATTTGTTAAAGGCTTTGGACTTATGGCGCATCAAATAAATGTACCCATACCTTGAATAATCATCAATAAAGCTGATGAAATATTCAGAGTCACCTCTTGCTTGGACATTCATAGGTCCACACAAATTAGAGTGAACCAATTCCAACGACTCTTTGGCTCTATACCCTTTGACTGAGAAGGGCCTTTTTGTTATTTTACCTTCTAAATAGCATTCACAGACTAAAAATTCCTTTACTTTCAATGAACTCAATGATCCATTTTGAACCAGTCTAGAAATCCTTTTTAGATTAATATGACTTAGGCGTAAGTGCCAAAGATACATTTGGTTCAATTCATAAGGTATCTTTCTCTTACATGATATACTACTTGCATTATTCAATTCGTTCAGTTGCAATGTGGGAGAGATAGGATTAATAACATATAGATCATCCACCGATAAACCAGAACATATAAAATATTTAATAAATTTAATAATCACAGAGTTATTGAAATTAATCAAATAACTATTTTTAACTAACTTAGAAGCTGAAATTAAATTTCTTCTAATATTAGGAACATAAAATCAATCTTTTAATACTAAAATCCTATCACTACCAAAACTAAGACGTAAATCTCCCATTGCAACTGCTGCTACTTTTGTAGCATTGCCCATGTGTAGGTAAAGCTCCCCATCACTAAGCTGCTTGGTTTCTTGAAACTCCTGTAATGAATTGCAAATATGATTAGTGGCTCTCGTATCTACACGCCAAGAATTTATAGATAACACCGCTAAATATGTTTCAACCACTAGTGTATAGGTTTTACTTGATTGTCCAATTTGTTGAAATAGACTGAACATTGCTTCTTCCAATGCTCTGATTGCTTGCAGTGAAAACACTTGCTTTTAGACTTTTTCACTCCATCTTGAGGTCCATTATTCACTTGAGGAATTGCAACTAGCTTTTGTGCATTTTTCTATTTCTTCTTGTCTTTTGATTTAGAAGCATAATAGTTCACAAGCATAAACACATTTCTTGGCTTTTTTATTACACCCTCTGTTGCTCGGAGTTTTTTAAGAAGTTCCACCAAAATATAATGACATTTATTCATATTGTAATTTATGCAAAAATTCTTAAAACACTCCGACAGCGAATGGAGTATGATATTGATCTAGGTTTTCCCATCCATTTTAGCTCCACGGATCTCTAGTTCATTTAGATGACTTATCATTTTTATAATATGATCTCTCACTAAGCACTCTTCAGCCAGCTTTGTGTTTAGCAAGTCCCTCATAGCAACCTGCCTTGCTGCACGATTTTGATCCCCAAACATTTCTTTGAGGTGTAGTATGCATAAACTGATGCTAATGTTGTAGAAAATTTGACATAGATGCCAAAATGTAACACAACACCATTTCATCAGCCTTAACTCACTTCTTGTAAGCTTAGGCTTCCTCATCGGTTGCCCCCTCATCAGGTTTTTATGGACATTCCTCACTGAGCACATATTTGTATTCTTCAGCAGTCAACACTATATCCAAGTTTCTTTTCCAGTCAACATAATTAAGTCCAGTCGTTGAATCTGAGAATCACATAATAATAATTATGAAGGGTAAATAAAAACTTTTGAATTTCATTTAAAATATTGGTTCCCTCCATCAAACTATTTAAAGAAAAATGTTAACAATCCACCACACCGTGAAAAGTATGCCTTCGATGGGAAGGTCCACTATTTTTCATCATTTGTGCAAATAAGTCTGTTCCTTTTAATTTTCACTATCCAGACAAAAAATTATTGTCAAACAAAATCAAATAGTCAACTCAATTATGGTCCTACAAATAATAGCAGTAACTCAAATAGAGAATATATTATTATTTATAGCTAAGTGTACATCTGTAAGACCCGAATCATACATTTTATATATTATCATGCATTTACCATACATCTCATATATTTTCATGTATTGTTGTTGTGAGTGAAAGTAAATTAAATAAATAAATTAGTGCATACTTAAATGCTTAAAATTATTGGGATTCAGAGTAAAAAAAACGTGGGCTATATATATATATATATAGTTGGACAAGTATTGTATGTTGCGTGAGGAATACTTTGACCAAAGTAGAGAATAGACAAAATAAGTGGAATATGTTTTATATGCCTAGCAAGGCACACGCGTGTAAGTTAATTAGGGTACTGTTGGACACCCACCTCCTCAATTTATTCTCAATCATTATCCGTAAGTTTTGTTCAAATTAATTTGGCTCATCCTACTGAAAGAGAAACAAAAGGAACTTCCCCTTGTTATTATTAAGATACTCCAAACCCACTTCTCTCTCTTTACACATACTGCATATTTTAGACAAGGGAGTTAAAGATTGAAAATCTTTAAAGTTTTACTCTTTAGTGCTGGAGAAGCTAGAAATTTCACACGGCAACAAGATTTTTTGGTCAAAGGAAAACCTCTTTGGTAAGTTTGGTTCATATCTTAATTTTCTTGCTAGGAGCAAATTCCTGATGTGAAGATCATTTATATATATATATATATATATATATTGATGGAACCAAAAACAATTCATGTGTGTGAACAGTGGGTATTTAGACTTTGATTTCTGAATTTTATGGTTATAATTAGCATCTAGATGATGTATGTTGGGAAAACAAGTTTGAATGTTACAAATTAAATTCGTGTGCTGAAACTTACGTTTAGAGCCCAAAAAACAAAAATATTTATGTTTTGAAGTGCTAATTTTAAGTCTCAATGCTGGAAATCATCTTTGTAAGCTGAAATCATATTAAGAAGTGCAGAAAATTATGGTTCAAAGCTAAATTAGGTTATTTACCAATTGCTCTCTTAAAGAGTTGTCTTTACATTACTATGTGTTGGAAATTAGTTAAGTGTAAATGAATCTTTAAGTCAATAATTGATTTACTTACGAATCATAATTTTAATGATGGAAGTTATAATGGAAGTGTTTAAGTGGATTGTGGTTTGAAACAAAGTTAGTGAATCTAATTTAAATGTTTAACATGCATTTAATGCATTGAATGTACATGATTAATTTAATTACTCATTTGCATCATTGTGCGATCCATGCTAGGTCTAGAGAGGTCTACGCCTACTTCAGCTCCATCTAGAAGTTAAGTTGTGGTCCCGGTTTATCCGATTATTTTTGGAAGGTGAGTACAAGAATTATATAAATTAGGACTAAAATATTTGCTTGTAATTTCTAAATGTGTTTTTTTTTATGAACTATGATTTGAATGATTGAAATATTACGAATCAAGAATATTTGTGAAATAAGTTTTGAGATTCATGCTATGATAGTCTTGTTGGCCCTGCTTCTGGGCTAATGCGAGAGTATTTGCCCCGGTTCTGAGCTTAATTATATTAACTCGCGTATGGGATATGTGAGTGTTTCCCTACCATTGGGATTGAAATGGCCCCTGATATCACCAATGTACTCATTTGAGTTGATTTCTTAGGGTAACAGTACTGTCTTAACTTTGGTTGAAGGTAAACGACCCTTGGCTATATAGGATGAGTTGTTGAAACTTGTGATGGTCTTAATAAATATTCCTTTTACTGAAAGAGTTGTTTCAACTTAACTTGATCCATAAATATTTTGCTTATTGTTATTTATATGATTCAGTTGTACTCACTGAGCATGTGGTTAGCTCACACATTTATGCGATACTCTTTTAGGTGTTCGATAATAGAAGTCGGTCCACTGTACAACTGTTATCGTAGGTTTGTCTTTTGCTTTGTTTTTGAGAGAGAGGTTAATTGTACCATAGAGTACAGTTTTTAGTATTTTTTTTTAGTAAGTTGTTGTACTATGTTGTTGACACCTGTTGTGGGATGTGGTTCAGTATGATATTGTCCATTTCAGGTTTTTAATATAAGTGGTTTCTTTTAAAGTTTGTCTTTTATTATTTATTTTCTTGGTTTGGTATTAGAAGTACTGACACGTCACATTCTTAGGTGATTCCAGTATATCATCGGGATTGGGGCGTGATAACACCATCACCTCACACTAAATTAATTATTCTGTAATGAATCATTTCAGATAGAGATATGATTCACACAATAATTAACATAGAGCTACCCCAATGAAGCTTGTATCGATAATTCTACAATTAATTTTATCCCATGTGAAGGAAGGTTCAAAACTAATACACAAAATTAATCATATCATCTACAAAATGGTGATGGAGACCATTAGATTTGTACGTGACAAACTCTCTCTCCCACTTTGTTATTTAAGAATATTTTTCCATGAGAGTTATAAAAATATTTGCATATGAGTGATCTGGGTATAGATCGATATTCCATATTGTCCAAAATTTTAACAGAACAATAATTAAAGAAGGAAACAAGACCAATCACATATGAATAAGGAAACATAGACATAATAGGAATCCCAACTATTATGGTCAAACCATCAGCTTCTAAAATAGGCTTAATTCTTGCTGTTGACTTATCCCCAAAAGTGAAGATGATGCAGCGCCCCTCGAAGCTATGCACTGTTTCTTCAACAAAACACATCGATCCCTCCAAAATTGCTGATTTTTTCGATCATCAGAACCTGTTTATTACATATTGATTCTATGCCTCCAAATAGGAGTTCACAAGGCTATATCAATGAAAACAGGCATTGTAAATAAACTGAAATCGTTACATCAAATTCTAAGTCTCCATATGACAGGAGTTCACATACTACGTAATAATATTATAAACCCCAAAAATGGTAATAAAAAAATAACCACACATAAAAACAGTGTAGGATCTAATCACATCAAAACTTGTTGTCATACAATCATACAATCGTGAACATAATAGTCGGATAAGAGAAACTGCAAAACAAACGTTAGCACAACAATAATATGTTCTGTTTTTATGTGGACAACATGGTCTATATAAACCACACGTGTTATCATAGCCGGCTCTCATACGACTATTAGGGATCGATTCCTGATATCTAGTGATGAACGCACACAGATTATACAAGAAAAAAAATGAAACCCTACTAGGCAGAATTAGAGTTCATAGCTTTGAGGTCTCTCTGATTTGGTCTCAACAATCTTCACAATTTAATCCTGATCGAATTTTGAATACGACTGGAATAATTTTGCTCGATTGACCTCAAGATCTTCTACCGTAATCCTATTGCACCTTGATCACAAACTGAGTGTGGGCTCAAAACCGTGATCTCGTTCCCTCACAGAACCACTCAATATTTTGAGTATTAAGTTGTCTCTGACCTAAAAGGCATAGCAGTGTTTATATAGGTAATGATAGGGAACCCTAGGAGAAGTATGGGCTGAACTTCTTATATAATTCGAGATTCCTAATCCAACCCGAATTAATACCGAATAAATTACAATTCATACCACTACAGAACTATAATTGCATTTTCTTCCCATATCTCAAAATTACATGTCAAACTCCATGTTATTAATTGCTTATTTGTCTCTCCACGTTAAGATTACAAATACCCGTTAATTAAAATAAATTACTAACAATTTATTTAATAAACATCGATGAAATTCCTTGAGACCTTCCACTTAACTTATTCGTTATCTCAAATACTAACATCCACCTATAGGGTTTAACATAATCGAAACTTATAAGTTTATTCAAGAGGATATCATCATTCTCTATAAAGAGACATGGATTCCATTAATAATTAATAATTGTTATATACACTTAATATTATGACCCAAGTCAACGAGACTATTGGCCCACAAGACCTCACTCTATAATGAAGCAAAATCAATAACATTAAATGTACACATCTATTAAATATCTTTAGGTTAAGAACAAAAGTACTCATAATAACCATGAGATGCGGATTGTATTATATTATCAGTATAAATACAATTACCTCAAAGTGGATCTATTCAATACACACAAAGTGTACTAACATAGTGAGTTAAAACTATATCATTTTTCGTAGTCAAGATAGACCTACGAGTGTGGACCAAAAACTTATATTCTACTAGAACCGATAATCTGATCCTCTATGTGTAAGTCAAACATTACACACCATATTATCTACTATGTAGAATAAAAGATACTCATGCACAATATAATAACATATAATGCAAACATTGCATTTAAAGATTCACATCAAGAAAAAGAATAATTGTTTAAATAATTCATACAAAAATTAATCCATTACATAAAGTCATGACTTTTAGTATAAAATCCTAGCACTGTAATTTACTTTAACTAGAGGTGTGATGGACCCAAGTTTTGTATTATCCAAGCACTGTAATTTAGCCATGTCATGTGTTTAGTCAAGTTATGCTTAAGCTGAAGTTATATCTAGTTATATCGAGCCCTTTTAATCTAACGACCTTATAGCATAAACTTTAAACCATATTACTCCAGCATGATAACGACAGGATATAATGCTAGGAATATCATATTGATTGGGAATATGATGATCAGGAAATAGTGTGGTTAGAGAGCAGGATGGTTAGGAAGCACAGTTAGTCGGGTGGTCGGGCTCGTTATCATTCGAGAGCACCATACCCGATATATTGATTTAGAAATGTTGATTTGAAATATATGACGAGGTCATTGATTTAGAAAAACTTATTTGAATAGATGACAAGGTCATTTTTTAAACAATTGATAAGATTATGACATGGTCATATTTTAGAAAATACTGATGCAAGTTGAGGAGTTATGGGACATTCGAAACTAATATACACTGTGATTATTACTCAGTTATTTTCAATTATGTTATTTCAATTTAAATCATGTATTTACTATTTCTGCACTTATCTTATCATATGATTTCATTAGATCTTGATTATTTCGTACTCCGTACATTGCAACTTAAGGTAGGGTAACTTATTGAGTGTCAAAACTCATAGCGCAACTTTCTCTTGCCCATAGTGTTTAATACTAGGTATCGATGATGATGGAGTTGGACCAAATGATACACCGTACAATGGCGCCTACGCCGATAAAGACATGGTAAAGTCGTGGTTCACCTAACTTAGTATAGAGTGCTCTAACTTTAGCTTAAAGTCTCTTATATGTAAAATAGTCTTTTTGAATGTATTTCAACTCTCTTGTATTAAACTCCAATTTCAATAAAATGATAGTAATTTGGTTACTTCAATATTTTAAATTAACATGTCCAAAATTCGGGGCGTTATAACTTGGTATCAAAGCTTTAGGTTTCACCACCTCTCAACTTTGGGTAGACTTGGGTAGATCGCACTTTCGAGCGTTTTTATTCTGAGAAGTTAGATTTCATATACGTTCTTTCTTTAATGATACGATATACATAAATCTAATTTATAATTACTTTACAGATGAACTACGAAAGCGAACCGCAATACTCGACATTGACATCTTAGAAAGCGAACTCATGGACAAGCTACCAATGGATGAGCCACAATTAGTACCATATTTGGACGATAGCAACAGTAGCAACAATGACGATAGCAATAGCGAGGATGAGGATCCTAAGGAGCCCCCCTTTCCATGTGATGATGACTACATACCTCCATTCAAGGCACCGGATATAGACTTTTTCGAGGATGAACCAGGATATAGAGGACCAACAGCCAAGGAGCCATTAACAGATTGGGAGGTAGCAGCATAGTGTCCCCAGTATGAACCAGTTCATAGCAACGAGGAAGACATGGGCATAGACGCTTACCTCGAAGCAATTAGAGAACATGAAGAAGCCAAAAATGCCGACCATGAGAGCAACACGGAATAGCAACCAACACTTGAGCTAAAGAAGCTACCAATGGAAGAAGAAGACTGGAGATAGTGGGGCTTGACCCCTGATATCGATGCAGGCACCATGGTATATGTGCAAATCACGCCGACCAAAAGGTGCTTTTGGAAAGTACGATCTGAGTCGTACTTTTTGGAACACGTGATGCTCTTAGACTAAGATCTTCATGGGAACTACCTACTGAACCTGCTCGTCAGATTCGTAGAGAAAGTGGGAATTATCGCGTCTTACTCGTGGGTGCAGACAGCTAGGCCGACTGACGAGAGAAGAATTGTCTACCCCGAGGGAGACATGGACTTCACCAACCGGTACATCTACATAGAATGACCCTTCATGATAGAAGATTGGTAGCTACAAAACCCTTGGGAGCATAACTCTTAGAGCTACAAGACTTATTGGCGATGTTTCGGTTGCATCGAGACCACCTAGGAACGTAAACACCACCTCCACCAAGATTATCCCCGCATCCTCAAGTGACAGATTGGCATAGTGTAGACATTGTTATTTTGTGAGCTTAACAAGAAAAATCCTTGTAAACACTCTAAACACGACATAATCATGCCATACATATCACTTGTAGTATGCATGATACGGCTAATTTATGTACGATGATTTAATGCAATTGTTGTTTCTATTAATTATGTTCTCTACTTGTTCTTATTTAGGTCTATATGCTTGTTTAATTATAGAAATATGGTAGAAATGCATAACAGAGCGAACACGAGCAACACTAGACACAACCAATATTGTCTACCACCACCTCCATCCTCTACCTCCGTCAATCGAACAGCCCCACCACCACCACAACATCAATATCAACCACAAGCAACTCTGCATTACTACGAGCAACCCAACCATAGAATTTTTTTTAACGAGTTCTATAAGAGTCGACCCCTAGTTTTCATCGGCGAAGTCAGTTTATGTGCCACTGAGGCTTGCCTTAAACAAACTCAAAAGCTTTTATACATTATGCAAGTCCCTGACAATGAAGATCAGGTGGCTCTGGAAACATATAAACTTCAAGGAGAGGGGGATTACTGGTGGGACCTAGTGAAAATGACACACAATGATGAGACAATGGACTACGATGTTAGGATTTTAGACTAAAAATCATGACTTTATGTAATTAATTAATATTGATTTGAATTATTTGTTAAACAGATATTCTTTTTCTTGATGAGAATCTTTATGGGCAATATTTGCCTTATATCATATCATATTGTGCATGAGTGTCACTTATGTCACATAGTAGATAATCTTGTGTGTTGAGTTTGACTTACATACAGAGGATCAGATTATCGGTTCTTATAGAATATAAGTCGTTGGTTCACAGTTTTAGATGGAATTGGACACACCCTCAGTAGTATTGCAACACAGTGTTTCAGTAGATCTGTCTTGACTATGGAAAGTGGTATACTTTCAACTCACTGTGTTAGTACACTTTCTGTTTGTATTGAACATAACCACTTTGTGGTAATTATATTTATACTACTAATACAATACAATTCACACCTCATGATTATTATGAATGCCTATGTTCTTAACCCAAATATAATTAATAAATGTGTACATTTAATGTTGTTGACTTTGATTCAATATAGAGTGAGGCCTTATGGGCTAATAGTCTCAATAAGTTGGGTCACAATATATATTAAGTGTATGATAATTGTTAATTATTAATGGAATCTACATCCCTCTTGAGGAAGCTTATAAGTTTCAATTATGTCAAACCTTATAGGTGGATATTAGTATCCGACATAACGAATAAGTTAAGTGGAATGTCTCTAAGAATTTTATAGATGTTGATTAAATAAATCGTTGGTAATTTATTTTAATCAACGAATATCTATAATCATAACGTGGGGAGATAAATAATCATTTAGTAACATGGAGCCCAAAATATAATTTTGAGATATGAAAAGGGAATGCAATTATAATTCTATAGTAATATGAATTATAATTTATATAATTTTAGAATTAAGCCTAGCCCATACTTCTCTTTGAGGTCCTTATCATTGCCTATATATATACCGTTATGCCTTCTAGGTAAAAAATAACTTAATAATAGTATTACGGTAAAAGATTGCGAGGTCAGTCAAGCAATATCATTTCAATTGTCCTCATACTTCTATCGGACCACAGTGTGAAAGTTGTCAAGATCAAACCAGAGAGATTTCAAAGGTATGAATCCTAGTTCCGCCTTGTAGGGTTTCATATTTTTTTATTGTATAATATGTGTGCGTTCATCACTAGGTCTAAGAAATTGATCCTAACAATTGTATGAGAATTGGTTGTGATAACACGTGTGGTTTATACAAATCATGTTATCCATGTAAAATAGAACATAATATTGTGCTAACGTCTATTTTACAGTTTTTCCTATCCCAGTATTATGGTCACGCATGTATAATTGTGTGATATCCAGTTTTGGTTTGATTAGATCCCACACTGTTTTTATTATTATCAGTTTTGGGGTTTGTAATATAATACGTAGCATGTGAACTCCAGTCATATGGAGGCTTAGGGTTTGATGTAACGATTTTAGTTTATTCACAGCGTTTGTTTTTATTGATATAGTCTTGTGAACCCCTATTTGGAGGCATAGAATCGATATATAATAATAGATTCTGATGATCAAAGAAATCAACCTTTTTGGAGGGATCAATATGTTTCTATCAAAGAAACAGGGCATAGCTTTGATCCCCTTCAACCAACTATTTCAACATCAATTTCGCTTTAGTGGACAAGTCGATGGCAAGAATCAAACCTGTTTTGAAAATTGATGATTTGACCATAATAGTTGGAATTCCTATTATGTTTATGTTTTTTTATTCATATGTGATTTGTATTGCTTCCATGTTTAATTATAGTTCCCTTATAAGTTTGGATAACATAGAATATTGACCTCTACCTAGATCACTTACATACAAATATTGTTATAGCCTCATGGGAAAATATTTTTAAATAACTAAGCAGGAGGTGGAGTTTGTCACGTACAAATCAAATGGTCTCCATCACTAGTTTGTAAATGATATGATTAGTTTTGTGTGTTGGTTTTGAACCTTCCTCCACATCGGACAAAATTAATAGTGAAATCATTGGTACAAGCTTGATTGGGATAGCTCTAACTTAATTACTATGTGAATAATGTCTCCATCTCGAATGATTTATTACAGAATAATTAATTTATTGTGAAGTGACGGTGTACACTTAGTTATAAATAATAGTATCCTGTTCATTTGAGTCACTGCTATTATTTGTAGGACCAAAAATGAGTCAGCCATTTAATTTTGCTTGACAATAGTTTTTTGTCTAGATAGTTAAAATTAAAAGGAATAGGCATATCTGCACAAATGATAAAAGGTAGTGGACCTTCTCATCGAAGACATACTTTTCACGGTGTGGCAGATTGTCGACATTTATCTTTACAACAGTTTGGTAGAGGGAACTATATTTTAAATAAAATTCAAAAGTTTTTATTTGCCCTTCATAATTGTTATTATGTGATTATTAGATTCAAGAATAGACTCTTTCAATCTACTTTTAGTCATTTTCAAATCAAACAAACTCACTGGACCTAATTGTATTGACTAAAAAAGAAACTTGGATATAGTGTTGACTATTGGTGAGTGCAAATATGAGCTCAGTGAGGATTGCCAACAAAAACCTGATGAGGGAGCAACTGATGAGAAAACCCAACCTTATAAGAAGTGGGTTAAGGCTGATGAGATGATGAGGTGTTACATTTTGACATCTATGTCAAATGTTCTGCAATATCAGCATCAATCTATGCGCACTGCCTATGACATGATGATGAACACCAAAGAAATGTTTGGGCATCAGAATCGTGCAGTAAGCCAGATTGCTATGAGGGACTTACTTAACACAAAGATGGCTGAAGAGACTTTAGTGAAGGATCATGTTATAAAGATGACGAGTCATCTAAATGAACTAGAGATCCTTGGAGTTGAAATGGATGAGGAAACCCAAATCGATTTCGTACTCCATTCACTGCAAAAGAGTTTTAAGAATTTTCGCATGACTTACAATATAAACAAATGTTGTTATACTCTGGTGGAACTTGTTAAAGAATTCCAAACAGTAGATGGCATAATGAAAAAGCTAGAAAATGTGCTTATACGTGAGATAGGTTTTGCTTCTAAACCAAAAGGTAAGAAGAAATAGAAAAAGGCTCAAAAATAGGTTGCAAATCCTCAAGTAAATAATGGACCTCAAGATGGAGTGAAAAAACCTAAGAGCAAGTATTTTCACTACAAGCAGTCAGGGCACTTAAAGAAGCAATGTCCAGTCTATCTCAATAAATTAAACAATCGAGGTAAAACCTATTCACTAGTGGTTGAAATATGTTTAGCGGTGCTATCTACCAATTCTTAGTGTATAGATACGGGAGCCACTAATCATATTTGCAATTCGTTATAGGGATTTAAAGAAACCAAGCGGCTTAGTGATGGGTACATTTACCTACACATAGGCAATGCTATGAAAGTAGCAACAATTGTAGTGGGAGATTTACATCTTAATTTTGGTAGTGATAGAGTTTTAATATTAAAATATTGTCTTTATGTTCCTATTATTAGAAGAAATTTAATTTTACTTTCTAAATTTGCTAGAAACGGTTATTTTGTTAATTTCAATAACTCTGTGGTTATTAGGTTTAATAAACGTTTTAAATGTCCTGGTTCATTGGTGGATGATCTTTATGTTCTTAATCCTATCTCTCCCACACTGCAACTGATGATTGAATTATACATATAGCATATCATGTAAGACAATGACACCTTTTGAATTGAACCAAATGTATCTTTGGCACTTACACCTAAGTTATATTAATCTAAAAAGAATTTATAGACTGGTTCAAAATAGACCATTGGGTTCATTAGAAGTAAAGCAACTTCCAGTCTGTGAATCTTATTTAGAAGGTCAAATGACAAAAAGCCCTACTCGGCCAAAGGGTACAGAGCCAAAGAGTCGTTGAAATTGGTTCACTCTGATTTATGTGGACCTATAAATGTTCAAGCAAGAGATGGATTTGAATATTTCATGAGTTCTATTGATGATTATTCAAGGTATGGGTACTTTTATTTGATGCGCCGTAAGTCCAAAGCCTTTAAAACATTTAAAGAGTATAGGGCAAAAACGGAGAAGCGTCTTGAAAAATGTATCAACACACTATGATCTAATCGTGGTGGCAAATATCTCTTGAAAGAGTTTAGGGACTACTTATCTCATTAGGGGATTACATCTCAGTTTTTTGCACCTGGTATGCCACAGCAAAATAGTACAGTAGAAAGAAGAAATAAGACATATGGACATGGTAAGATCTATGATGAGTTATTCTAATTTACCGATTTCGTTTTGGGGACATGCATTAGAAGCAGTGACATATGTTATTAACTTGGAACCATCTAAGTCAGTACATTTTACTCCCACAAAATTGTCAAATGGGCACAAACCTAGCCTGCGGCAAATTCGAATTTGAGGTAGTCCAGCACATGTCCTAAAACAGAATGCAGATAAGTTAAAATCAATGACAGAAGTTTGTTTCTTTGTTGGGTACCCCAGAGGAATGAAGGGTGATCTATTTTATATTCCTAATGATCAGAAGGTCATTGTTAGTATCAATGCTCGATACTTACAGGAGGACTATGTCTTGGATCACAAACCAAAAAGTAAAATTTTTCTAGAGCAATTGAGAGGAGAGAGACAGAGAAAACACCACAAAAAATAACAATTGACACAACGGTGTATAGTCATAGTGGGAGGATTATAATTCAACCTGATCCGTACATGTTCTTAGGAGAATCATTTGATAGAATCCATGAAGAATTGGATGCCGAACCGTGTAACTATAATGAAGCAATGAAAGACACAAATGCAGAACTCTGGCAAAAGCCTATGAATTTAGAAACGGAGTCTATGTACTCTAATCAAGTCTGGGATCTTATAGAACCTCCTGAAGGGATAAATCCATTGGATGCAAGTGGATCTACAAGAAAAAGCTTAGAGTGGACAGGAAGGTAGAAACCTTTAAAGCTAGATTTGTAGTCAAAGGTTTTACTCAGAAAGAAGGAATTGACTACGAGAAAAATTTTCATCGATAGCCATGCTAAAATCCATTCGGACTCTCGTATCCATTGCTGCTCATCTCAATTACGAGATTTAGCAAATGGATGTCAAGATCGTGTTCCTTAATGCCAATCTGGATGAATGCATCTACATGGTGCAACCAGCTGGATTCATAGCAAAGGGCCAAAAGCACATGGTGTGCCAGCTTAATAAGTCCATTTATGGACTTAAGCAAGCATCAAGGTCTTCGTTTTAATCAAGCAATCAAGTCTTTTGGTTTCGATCAAAGTCTGAATGAGTTGTGTGTGTACAAGAGATGTTGCAGAAAATTAGTGGCGTTCTTGGTCCTATATGTAGATGATATCTTGCTCGTCGAAAATGATGTGGGAGTGTTATCTTCAGTGAATGTATGATTGTCCAACCAATTCGAGATTCCAAGCAAATGATGTTGGAATTATCACAAGCTACTTATATCGATATGATTCTTGCTCGTTTTGTCATGCAAGATTCCAAGAAAGGGTTTCTCCCTTTTAGACATGGAATCTATCTATTCAAGGATCAATGTTCTAAGACACTTGAAGAGGAAGATAGGATGAGAGTAGTTCCTTATGCTTCTGTAGTAGGAAGCCTCATGCATGCTATGTTGTATACTAAACCTGATATCTGCTTATATCGATATGATTCTTACTTGCTTTGTTAGCAAATTTCAGTCTAATCCTGGACAAGAACATTGGACTGTTCTAAAACATATTTTGAAGTACCTGAAAATGACTAGAAATTATCTGTTGGTTTACTAGTCAGACAGTCTAATGCCTTATGGGTATACAAACTAGGACTTTATGTCAAATAAGGATTCCAGAAAGTCTATCCCGGAATATATGTTTACCCTAGGAGGTGGAGCCATAAGTTGGAGGAGTATCAAGCAATCATGTATTATTGATTCCACCATGGAGGTTGAATATGTGGCAGCGTCTGAGACTGCCAACGAGGCCATTTGGCTCAGAAATTTCTTAATGGATCTAGATGTGGTCCCTTCAGTATAATCAGCTATTACACTTTATTGTGACAATAATGGTGCAATTGCTAACTCAAGGGAACCAATGACTCATATGAAAGGAAAGCACATCGAGTTTAAGTATCATTTTATACGAGAATTCGTTTAGAGAGGGGATGTAATGGTGAGCAAGATTACATCAGCGAACAACCTGGAAAACCCTTTCACAAATAGTCTACCAACAAAAACTTTTGAGAGTGATGTGGAGGAAATGGGAGTGAGATGTATGGCATCACAGCCTGAGTCTAAGTGGGAGATTGTTAAGGTTTTATGCTAAAAGCTATTACTTTATGCAATGGATTAATATTTGTTTGAATTATTTATTAAACAGTTATGCATTTTCTTGATGAGAATCTTTATTTGCAATTTTTGCATTATATGATCATGTCATATTCTGCGTTGGTGTCTCTTGTACCACATGGTAGATAATCTGATGTGTAGAGTTTTATTTACACACAAAGGATCGGATCATTGGTTATATTAGAATATAAATCTTTGGTTCACAGTCTTAGATGGAATTGGACACACCACTAGTCAGACTATAACACAGTGTTTTAGTAGGTCTATCTTGACTACAAAAATTAGTATAGTTTTAACTCACTGTGTTAGTACACTTTGTGTGTAATTGTATTTATATTGACAATATAATACAATTCGCACCTTATGATTATTATGAATGCTAATGCTCGTAACCCAAAGATAATTAATGGATGTATACATTTAATGTTGTTCACTTTGATTCATTATAGATTGAGGTCTTGTGGACCAATAGTCTGGATGAGTTGGGTCACAATATTAAGTGCATGATAACTGTTAATTGTTAATGGAATTCACATCCCTTTATAGGGATTGATGATATTCTCTTGAGTAAGCTTATAAGTTTTCATAATGTCAAACCTTGCAGGTGGATATTAGTATCTGACATAACAAATAAGTTAAATGAAATGTCTCAAAAAAATTTATCGATGTTGATTAAATAAATCATTAGTAATTTATTTTAATTAATAGGTATCTGTAATCTTAACATAGGGAAATAAGTTAAATGGAGCTCAAAATATAATTTTGAGATATGAAAAGGGAATGCAATAATAATTCTGTAGTGGTTTGAATTGTAATTTATATAATTTTGGAATTAATCCAAGTTGGATTAGGATTCTGAATTATATAGGAAGTCTAGTTCATACTTCTCCTTGGGGTCCTTATTATTGCCTATATATACACCGCTATGCCTTCTAGGTCAAAAACAACTTATACTCAAAATATTGAGAGAGATTCTGTGAAGACAAAAAAGTCACGTTTTTTAGCCCACACTCAGTTCATGATCAAGGTGCAATAGGATTACGGTAAAAAATCACGAGGTCAGTCGAGCAAGATCATTCTAGACGTCCTCATACTTCTGTCGAACCGTACTATGAAGATTGTCGAGATTAAATTAGAGAGATCTCAAAGGTATGAACCTTAGTTCTGCCTTGTAGGGTTTAATATAATCTGGGAGCGTTCATCATTGGATCTCGAGTGTCACACCCTAATTTTTATCAAACATAAATAAAGAGAACCGCAACCTTAAGTACATTAAAAAAGAAGGTTTCCATAATTAAAATACATCACTATCCCC
>JABCMJ010005495.1:842-23538 GCA_014822125.1 Arbutus unedo | reverse complement strand
AAACAAATAAGTTTTTATGATCATATATCTTCTATAGAAGAACCCTAACTCTGATTGTTACTTTTTATAAATGTATTTTTATTATAAAAAATTTCAAAATTTATAAAATTATAGTAAAGACAGATTTGTATAACCACATAATATTGTAACATCACTCATCTTTAAAATTGAGGAGTTGACTAATATTTTACGCAATTTTTACTTACGCGGTAAAATAGTTTAGTTTGTCAATTAAAGTCAAAGAAACAATTAGATTGGCAAAGATATTTCTCTTAATGATAGATTTAGATTTATGCAAAAGAAGCATGAATTTATCATCAATTCTTTGTGTGTGTGTATATATATATATATATATATATATATGTATAGTGTAGACATGTAATCATAATGCCATAATATGTTTACATGAAAAATAACAAAATCCCTCTACGTATAAACTGATTCAACGATCAAACGACTAAAATATCCCTACAAGCCTCGCATATAAAATGATCAAAATTTTCCTACACATAAATTTGTCCAAAACATACGTTTGTATACAAAATGATAGCGTACATAATGAATAAATAGTCCTTGTTGCCCTCGTATAAAATTATTTTAATATCCCTGTATATATAGAATTTCCAATGCATGGTCAAATGGATAAAGTCCAACAGGACAACTTCAATTAAAAAGTTGCCGCCGCACAAACATGTAGTTTTAAGTGTTGTATCATATTTTAGAATAATCTGATATTGATAGCGTGCGACTAACACATTTTAAAACCTTTTTATTATAAGTGTTCTTGATTCATGAAACAACATTTTTCTTACTTATCACCGCAACTCTGTCCCCTAAGAAACATGCCTAAAGTGGCCTACACAAGGAAAGAAGATAGGAGAAAATCCTGGGGCTGCTTAGAATACGGTTGCCACAAAATTTATAACAAAACAAACAATAAAGCCTTTGATTTGCTTCTCTTCAATAGAAGTTCTATTTTTTTAGAGTGTATCTTAATTTTTTGTAGCGCTCCGATTTTTGAAGACGTTAATAACAAAATATTCAAAATTCACTCACGTATTGGAAGAGACGACTGTGGTCGGACCGGATTTGATGGGAGAGACTTCCGAAAGTATGAGATTGATTGGCCAATGACTTGGCTGACCAAGAGAAGAAAACCAAGAAAATCAAAGTGATTCGTCAAAAATTACTCATTGCGCAAAGTTGATAGAAGAACTATGCAGTGGTCGGCGCCGCCCATTGTCATTCGAGATGGGAGATCTTGTGTTCTTGAAAGTGTCATTATGGCGAGGTCTATCACGTTTTGGGCAAAAAATGAAGCTTTCATCGCGTTATATGGGGCCGTTTGACATTATTGAGGGGATCAAAGAAGTCGCATATCGTTTGGCTTTACCGCCAAGATTATTGGGTATTCACGACGTATTTCATGTATTGATGTTGAGGAAGTACGAGTTGGATCCATCGCGTGTGCTTAAATGGTCTGAACTTGAGTTAAAGGCTGATGTATCCTATGGGGAGGAACCGATAGGCATTCTTGATTTCTGTGAGCAAGTGCTAAGGGGCAAGACAATTCCTTTGGTTAGAGTGTTATGGAACAATCAAGCCAAAGACGGATCAACATGGGAACAGAAGGAAGAAGTCCAGGAGAAGTATCTGCATTTATTTACGTCATGATCATAGTGAGTTTCCTTCTTGAACTCGATAATATTAGACTTGGGAGTCATTTGGTATTATGTATGTGTTGGTTGTTGTTCTCGAACACTTGAATTTTTTTATCAGATTTTACTACGCGGACTTGTTTAGTTACTCTCATGGTATGCAAGTTGGCATTGTTGGGTCGTATTTGTGTTGCATGTTTATTTAATTTCACGGACGGAATTCTTTTCTTCATTTTTAAATTAATGTTCAGAAGGTTGATTAGTGCGTATTATTGTCATAGCATATTCGATTTGGGCTCTGTTGAAGTGGAGCCTTGACCTTAGGACCTTGTTTTGGGCACATTAGTAAGACGAAGGGCATTGAGATCATTTCAGTTGTACTTTAAGTTTTCGTCAATTTTTTTCGGAAATTGGTATCTCATTTTGTGAAAGCATAACTCTCTCTCTAAGCTCTCTCTTCCTTCTCTCTACTTCTCTCTACTCTCTAGCCATGGATCCTTGACTAAGCCTCTGTATTTCTCAAATTCCTTCAAGGATCTCCATCATCCTTTCATTCTCGGTTGATATCCGAAACTAGAGCGCATGAAATGATTTGGAGGTTGGAGAGTTGGAGCATCTCTTTGAAAGCTTCAAATCCATCTTCTAGACTTTAACTAAGGCATGTTTTACCCTTTTTTTGTGCTAATAAGTGGTAGTTGATATGCTTGATCTAGTCATGGTTGTGTAGAAAAATGGCTTTGGTTTGAAGTTCTCGAACTATTTGGAAAACCCATAAATCACTGAGGTCGCTCAAGCGACGTGTGTAATTTGGATGTTGCTTGAGCAACAGTTGAGCGAACCCTACTAAAATTTGGGTTGCTTGAGTGACTATCCAGGTTTTAGGAAATTTATGGTGTTATTCTTGGATTGGTTTTGTTATGATTTTGGGGCCATTGTTAGATATATTATTTCATTTTTATGAGGATAGAAGTTTGTTTAGCACATTGTGGACTTGTTAATGATGAATTACGGAAATAATTATGGGATGAAATGATAGACGGTGACACATGAAACAATGATTGCACCATGTTGAATGTACTAGATTCCTTCGAGAATACTAGAAATGTACTAGAATCTTTCGGAAATACTACGAACGTACTAGACTCTTTCGCAAATACTAGGAATGTAATGTCATGAAGTGAATGATGAGTTATTTGACGTGATAAAGCCTTTGATAAAGGAAGTTGACTTGATGATTCAATAGTTGTGCTCATACTTATTTAATTCCTTCTTAATGTTATGCATTTGACCCCTGTTTATATTAAATTGTTGAATAACATATCATGTCATACTCATGATATATTGGTATAAATGTTCCTACTTGGCTTGTAGCTCATCTCGTCTTTCATTTTATGTGCTATTCTGGAGCAATAAATTGGTGAACATGACATGCTTAAGTATGTGCATTTTTTGAGGACCTAGGTGTAGAGTTATCCAGTATTTTTGGATCTTTCATTTTGAGAAGATATAATATAACTCTATTTTGGTTATATAACTCATGATGTAATCTTTTGAATTTTGATAATTGTAAATGGCCTTCTGGGGTTGAGATGGTCTATTTTCTAACTTTTGTGTTATGGATGTCATTGGAATAGTTTGCATAGACTATTTGGGAATGGTTAGATTGAATTGTGATGATTTATTTATCATATATTTATGTTTTAAAGCTTATTGAAATTGAAGGCGTGACAGAAATGGTGCCTCCAAGCTCGAGATATCAACCGATCTTGATAGATTGGTGGTAGATCTTGAAGGAATTTGGTAAATTTGAAGTTGAATCAAGAGTTTGAAGTTGGAAGGTGAGTGGAGAAAATGACCTCTAGAGAGAGAAAGAGGTAAGAAATAAATTAGAATTTTGACTTGTGTCTAAAATAATCTCCTAACTGCCTATTTAAAATCTTGCGTGTCTCTAGCCTAACCGGTCACAGGATACTCTTGACCGGTCAGGGTTAGCCACTGCCTCAAAGTGGTGCTCCAATGCCTGACTGGTTGCTCGATCGGATGTTGCCAGCTCTAACTGGTTGCCTAACCGATCATGGTATACTCTTGACTGCTCAGGATTGACTACTGTCTCAAAATTTCTACAATCCTAATTGGTCACCCAGAGGCTCTCCCGACCCTTGAGTTGTCAGTCTTTCCTCATGTCTCACCTCACCGTCAACACTCTCATCCATCAATCTCCCAACTCCCTTATTACATATCAATACTAATCACCCAACAATGTTTCGTCCTTACAAAAAGATCAAACAATTGCAACCCTAATCTATTCTTGTCCTAAGAAGAAGTGAGGGGAAGGGGAGGACTCTCTCCTCTAACATGAATGCCTATGATCTTGCATCCCTTATTTATTTATTTATTTTTTTTGAAAGGCAAAAGAAATATATTGAGAATGAATAGATAATTACAATAAATGGGTTGGTGAAATACCAACCTACTCCCTCCCCAAGTACCACTCTAAGTAAAGAAAACACTACTACTACTGGCTCCCTTAACTAAGCTACCAACCATTAACAACCACAAGCTCGAAAAAAAATCCCTAGAAGACTACTACGATCATCCTCCATTCAGCAGCTGCCAATCATCTGAAGTCCCCGTACTAGATGATCCCAGTAAAGTTGTAAGGTATGCTTACCAATGGAAGATTATCCCTGTGGTGAGCCATGACCCCTCTCACCCAATTAAATCTGATTTCTTTCTCTAGAGCCACCCAACTACTTCCCTCTGATTGAAATGGAGCTGGTTCCTGGCTCTCCAAATGGAGTATATGACTGAAGAAGGAAGGGTATACCATAGATCCTTCAATAATAGGGAGTATATGCCACTTTTCTAGTCCTTATCACTTGGACAAAACTTGCTACCAAAAGCAATACATCTCTTAGTGCAAGAAGTGCCATAACACTGCACCACACTATGATTGTAATTACATAGCAATAACTGAGTGATTGCCTTTCTTTTTTAGGAGTAACCACGAAGTTAGAAAATACATATGTAATTGCCATTGATACGATTGCCAAGCACAAGGTCATTGAAAGTATCCACATTAATACAACCTTGATATGGCGAAAAGCTCCGTTCATGAGCAACAAAAAAATCGCGTTCATAGATGCAACGAATCCTATCATGTTAAAGCGAACAAAGTATGGATATGAATCTGCATGATGATAGGCCATTACAGCTTCTCCGGCTCTGTGTACATTTGAGTCGTCTTGCCAAACACCACCCGGAGGGCTCACTTCTGCTTGAAATGCCATCATCGCCATCGACGTTGCAACAACCATTAAAGAATGTTTTCTTTTAATGATACACTCAGCAACTACAATATGATTGTTTCGTCTCTCAACACATACTTACTTGGCCCACTTGTATTAGGCATGGTGTTTCTGGCAGGTCGATCATTGGGATCAGAGTAATCCCAAGAATGGTTATTCTCAACAAGGTCATTAAAATGTTGAATAGTCTCAGAAGGATGTTTGTTCATGAATGTACCATTGCACATCATGTCAATAAACAAGCGGCTATGGGTATTCAAATACTCCTTATCCTCTCCCAATAATTATAAAATTATTCATTTGGTTGTTCTGAGAAATTTTGAATTTATTTTTTAAGGGCTATTGTTCTATGCATTGGGAAAAATTTCTTAAAAAACTCTTTTTGCATTTTTGTCTAGGAGGGTATTGAGTTTGGTCAAAGTGACAAAAACCAACTCTTGGCTTTGTCTTTCAAGGAAAATGGAAACAGCTTTAATCTAGCAGATTCAAGCTGATTGTGGGCAGGGCACATGGTATTGACAATTTTCCAAATTCCTTAACATGTTGGTAGGGACTTTCTGATTCCGTGAAACCATGGAACACAAGAACTAAATGCAGCATATTAAGTTTTATCACAAACTGATTCAATTGGGGAACTAGTCTGGCAGGTTAAATGCATGACAGAACTACAGTGCATGTAGGATTCAGATATTCTTTAATTATTTTCATGTTTCCTCCTTCATTTTTAGCCATGGTGTCAGTAGGGTGAAGTGAACTCTCGTGAGGCGATGTGTGTCATCTCTAGGGTAAAGGCTCATACACTTAAATGATATATCCTACTGACTATCTCAAAAATCAAAACTTAAAACTAAAACAAACTGAAATGAGAAATATACATATAAGTAAAAAAGTCTGTTATCACTTGGTTAACGTAGGTTCTCCGGTGACGACGCTAGAAACTTGACCGGTCCCAACTTGGTACATCGTTGGGCGCTAGGCACGGTTAGAGTTTAAAAATTTGAACTTTTCTCTTCTTCTTATGGATTGTACAGCAGTGAAGTCTAGGTATCGATCCATGGGGAAGTTGGTTACTAAGTTGGTAGTGCTTTCATATTGAGCTTTAGCACTTAGGATGCCACTTCTTTTAATTTGGATTTGAGGATTGGAACCTAAAACAAAACACTAAACACAGAACTTGTTAATAGAAGAAAAAAGACATAGTCATAGGGGTTACTTCTTCCCTGGCTTGAACATAGGATATCTCATTCTCACTACTCAACCTAGGATGAAAGCTTTATGATCTTGGTTGGAAAATCAATCCTTGAAACTCTAATCATGACCAAGATATGTAAAGAGGTAGGCTTTGTCCCCTATATCATAAGTCTAGATATGAAGGATATGGAATCAAGTATTGGATATACCATAATTGATTTTGGGCATGACCAATCAAGGTTATAACACTCCACTCTAGGTTTTGAGATTAGAACTCCACTCACCTTCTACATGCTATGAAAATCATTTGAGAAGATATCCATGCTTAAGCCATGAAATGAAGGTCATCCCATGACTAGGCTTTCTAAATTTAGTCTAGCATACTTCAAAGTAAATATTACAATAGACAGAGAAAACATGGAAAACACGTTTGAAAACCGAAATTAGAATTTGAACTTTTACTTGAAATGAAGAAGTACATTTAGCAAATGAGATATTTGCTACTTTCTTACTAGAAAGTAAGAGTGCAATACAACTATAAAATGAAACTCAACTTTTAAAAGTACAAAACTTGAATAACTTAAACATATCTAAGATTAACTTTGTACTTCTATTTCTAGCTATCTCTCCCTATCTAGATATCTATGGTAAATTATTTTTTTCTCATTACATTAAGGGTCCTATTTATAGAACTAACTTTCCACCTCTTGAAGCAAAATATCTTGAATAAATCCTTACTTAGCCTCTAAGTGTTGCTGAAAAGGCAACTCTATGACATCATTTGGCTCTTAATTTGTTAGAAGTAACCTTGGTTGATTGACCCTCACAATGGTCAAGATATTCCCATTGGAAAGTGGTCCAAAAAGTGGTTGAAAGGTCCAACAAATAGCTTTGAAAAGTCAACAATAGTGTCTAGTTTACGAAGAAAACATCCAGATGTAACTAATAAACATTCGGATGTTTTCCTCCTCTGTCTTCTTCATTCTTGAATCTGTCTTCCAAACATCCGGATGTTAAACATCCGGATGTTTTCCTCCTCTGTCTTCTTTTGATTATTCTATATCCGGATCTTTCTTTAGGATGTTGCTCTTCTAATCAAAATATTCGGATGTTTTTGAGAAATATCTAGATTTTTATTGCCTTTGGTTTTCTGACTCTGTCTACTATACTTGAGCAACATCCAGATGTTCTGAAGGATAACTAGATGTCTTGGCATTATGAATTTCTAGCTTTGGCTTCTCAATATAGAACATTCAGATGTTTTGTGGCAATCATCCGGATGTTTTTCTTCTCGTTTTTTTGGCCTTGGCATGGTATCTTCCAAACATTCGGATGTTTACAGTAATCATCCAGATCTTCTTGTTCTCTGGATTGTTGGGTTGTTCTTGGCCAGACAGATCATCCGGATGTTTTAGCTCAGTTCATCAACTTTGACAACAACACTTCTTGGCTTCTTTGGACATTTTCTTGCTTTCTTCCCGAACCTCAATCATGTTAACACTTGGCTCCGACCTCGGAATAACTTTATAGATCATCTAGGAGTCACGAAGACTTACCGGAATGTCCTTTTAACCTATTTTTCTGCAACAAAGAGAAACATACCTTATGTGCAATATCTGTCAAAAACTTAGAATTAACCATGTATGCAAGTCTAAAACTAATACGTCAAGCTATATGATATGCAAATATGTGTGCTAATCAATCACCGTGTTTGCTAACTAGCTCGGATACTGCACTTCTTTGATTGCCTCAGCGTCCAATAACTTGTCAACCTCCTCAGTCACTGCATCTATATAGGTCACATCCGATCAGCAAGACTTCTGCACAACCAGCCAATGGGTGGGGTTGACCTTAAGTTCGTGGAAAATAAACTCAGGATCGATGCCAAGCATTTTATATGGAGTCCATGCAAAAACTGTGATATTTTGGGTCAAGAATTTTACGATATTTTCTCTCTCCTGCTCAACCAGGTATGAGCTGACCAGGAAAAATCTCTCCGAATCTCATTCATCCAGGGGTATGGTAACCATATCATCCACTACTTTTTCAATGCTGGTATGACGACATCTTTCAGCACTGGTAGGTCTGGTACCTCCACCCAGTTGACTAGTTCAGGGGTACACTTACTTTTTATTGCGACAATGTAACGCTGCTTGGCCAATACTTGACTTCTGTAGAAGCTCTCCATCCCATCAGGATAGATGAATTGCAGTGCCTAATGGTATGTGGAGGTAACTCCCCGTAGTTTGTGCACCCATTCCCCATCGACAATCGCATTATAGGGTGATGGTACATTCACGACTATGTATTTCATCGGTGGTGTCATAGATCTTGCCATGACAAGGATTGTCAACTTGCCGAGTGGCCAGACTGGGGCTCCATTGAAATCGACCAACGACACTTCAGTTGGTTGCAAGTCGAATTCTTTGTACCCCATCTTTTTGAACAGGCTGTAGTACATTATCTCGGTTGAGCTGCCGAGATCGACTAGGATGCTCTTGACAAACCATGTGTCAGTCTCCAATTTTATGACCAAGGCATCGTTGTGTGGATGTCGTACTCGTTCTAGATTTCGATCAGTGAAGGTGATCACCCCTTCTGGTTCCCTTTAGCATTTTTCAGGAGCTGATTCCGATCTCTAGGGAATCTTTCCTTATTTGATGATATCAAATTACAATATTTCTATGCAAGGAGATCTTCCAAACTTGGTGCATTCCCAAACTAAGTTACTACCATACACGCACTTTCCTAATTGGGATCTACCACAATTCTAGAACGTTCCCATTGCCTTAACTGAATAGCAAGGCATCAGGTCAGCCACTGGTAATGCCCATACCTCTTTTGTAGTAAACCCATTCGGCACAACATCAGTTGAAGCTCCATACTACTAAAGCAAATCACCGAATAACCAAGGTGCTGATATTCCAAATTAAACTCCTGAGACCCGTTCCGCAATACGCCGGCCGGAGCCCAACGCTACTGACACAATCCATGATCTCTAGCGCAACCCAACTATATCACTACTGGGTTGGCCCATATATTTTGGCCCTCCATAGTTCCACAACAAGAACATTGGAAAATCTAAAAGTACAAGATCCAGATTCAATTTTAACCAAAGTTATCAATCTTGCACTAGTAAGCGTACGCCATTTTTGTTGCTAGTATGGTACGTATTGGTACCGATATTATAACGCCCTGAATTTCAGACCCATTAATAAATAGAGTGAAATAAGTAAAATACCATCATTTTATTGAAATACGAGTTTGATACATGAGATAGTCAAAATACATTTTGAAAGAGACTATTTACATCCAAAAAGACTTTAAAAGTAAAGTCAGAGCAGTTTAAACTAGTCTAAGTGATCCATGGCTCTACCGTGTCTTTTGCGAGATAAGCGTTATCGTACGACGTATAATTCGGTCCGGCTCCATCATCGTTGGTACCTGGTTATGAAACACTAAGGGTAGGAGGAAGTTGCGCTATGAGTTTTGACACTCAATAAGTTACCCTACCCTTAAGTTCCCTTTTGAACGTTTTAGCTTAATAACATGATGTGCAATGCACACGAGTATAAAAATATTCAAGGTCTAATCATGTAATAAGATAAGTGCAGAAACATTAAGTACATGCTTTAAATTGAAATAGCACAATTGAAATCATCAAAATAATTATCACAGTGAATATCAGTTCAAAATGTTCCATGAGTACTTGACTCGAATAAATTATTCTAAAGTATGACCATGTCATATAATTCCATCAATTCTTTCAAGAATGACCACGTCATTATATTTTGAATAGGCTTTTCTAATCAATGACCTCTTCATATAACGATCCCAACTGCCTGACTAACCAATGCTTCCCAACCACCCTGCGCCCCAACCACCTTGCTCCCAATCGTCATTTTCCCAATCAATATGCTCTCTCTAACATTATATTCTTTCGCTATCATGCCGGACAATATAAGTTTAAAGTTTATACTAGAAGACCGTTAGAAAAAGGGCACATTAGAACTAGATATAACTTTGGCTCAAGCATAATTTGGCTAAACACATGACACGGCTACATTACAGTGCTTGGGTGATACAAAAGTTTGGGTCTATCACACCTTTTGGTTAAAGTCAAAGGTCGGCTTATGTTGCGTCATGGCTAAAGGCAACCACAAATATTTTCATGGGGAATAGATCCACAACTACTAATTGTATATCATTATCAGTGCGTTAAATATTTGAGTATCCACGAAACACTCTGAGTATCAAAAGTCAACCATCGTCCAAGTAATCAGAGTTTAATCTTGTAACTTTGATCAATTCTATCATCATGCTCATTTGTAACACATGTGTTGAAAGAAGATAATTTTAAATTATAAAATATTCATGTATTATGGTCATGTGTAGGTTAAGTATGCCGTAACGTATTCTAGATCTTTTGTGATCTAACGAAATCTAGCTCTTAAATATGCAATTATTAGTAAGGGTTTAAGTGTTTGAATCTTAAGGTGTTTTAATTATATATTTAAGTTTGACATGGGATTTTGTTTAGAAATAAAGTATGCATAGGAGTAAATTGTATAATTAGTATGTGTTTGGATTTTATACTAAAAGCCATGACTTTATTTAATGGATTAATATTTGTTTGAATTATTTAAATAATTATTTATTTTCTTGATGAGAATCTTTATGGGCAATGTTTGCATTATATCATATCATTTTATACATGGATATTTTTTATTCCATATAGTAGATAATCTGGTGTGTAAAGTTTGACTTACACACAGATGATCAAATTATCAGTTCTTATAGAATATAAGTCTTTGGTTCACAGTCTTAGGTGGAATTTGATACATCACCAGTAGGACTGTAACACAGTGTTTCAGTAGGTCTGTCTTAACTACGAGAAATGATATAGTTTCAACTTTTGAACAGGACCACTTTGAGGTAATTGTATTTATATTGACAATACAATACAATTCGCACCTCATGGTAATTATGAATGCTTGTACTATTAATCCAAAGATAATTAATGGATGTGTATATTTAATGTTGTTGACTTTGATTCATTATAGAGTGAGGCCTTGTAGGCCAATTTAATTATTAATGGAATTCACGTTGCTTTATAGGGATTGATGATATCTTCTTGAAGAAGCTTATCAGTTTTGATTATATCAAACCCTACAAGTGGATATTTGTATCCGACATGACAAATAAGTTAAGTGGAAGGTCTTAATTTTTTTATAGATGTTGATTAAATAAATTGTCAGTAATTTATTTTAATCAACGAGTATCTGTAGTCTTAATGTGGGAAGATAAATAAGCATTTAATAACATGGAGCTCGAAACGTAATTTTGAAATATGGGAAGGAAATAAAATCATAATTATGTAGTTGCATGAATTATAATTTATATAATTCGGTATCAATCGGGTTGGATTAGGAATTCCAAATTATATAGCAAAGCCCAACCCATACTTCTCTTGGGGGTCCCTAGCATGGCCTATATATACACCGCTATGGCTTCTAGGTTAGACACAACTTGATACTCAAAATATTAAGAGAGTTCTGTGAAGGAAAAGAGATCATGTTTTTTAGCCCACACTCAATTCATGATCAAGGTGCAATAGGATTACGGTAGAAGATCTCGAGGTCAGTCGAGCAAGATCATTCCAGCCGTGCTTAAATATTCGATCAGGATCAAATTGTGAAGATAGTTGAGATCAAATAAGAGAGATCTCAAAGGTATGAACCCTAGTTCTGTCTAGTAGGATTTCATATTTTTTTGTTGTTGTATAATCTGTACGTGTTCATCACTGGATCTCAAAAATCGATTACAAATAGTATAGTTTAGACATTTGTAATCTATTAGCATATATGTTAGGCATGAAATTAATCTATTTTAGAGTTTATAATGTGTAGTTAAAGACCATAGGGTAAAACTATAATTAGAGTTATCCCAAAGTATAATACATGATTAGTGCAAATTAGGGTCTAAGTTTAATGAACACGAGTTAGGGTGATAATGTAATTTATAAGAAGTCTAGGGGTTCAAGTAGAATTTCTATAATCTAGGGGTGAATTGGATCAATCAATTTATTGTAGTTTATTATGAAATTAAACGTAACTTAAGGTTATATATGAAATTCGTCTAATGTGGGGTTACTAGTGTAGTTTAAAATCAACTAGGGGTAAGATTGTAATTAAATCTAATTGGGGTCAAAGTGAAATTAATATATAATTGGAATATGACAGGGTTCGAGTATTGTAAACAAAGAATTTCTAGTCATGGGTAATTCCTTTATCTTAACTAGGCCATATGAATTTACGACTCATAGATTCTATGTTTTAGCATTTGAAAATATAAGGATAAAGTATTAGGTTCGGAGCTCGAGGAGTCACTAAGTCAAAATGATGATTTCGTACCATAGACCTTGAAATTCTTAAATTAGTAGATATGATTCATAAACGTCAATTTAAGCAAGTACGGAAAGTTCTAAAGTCCGAGATAGCTAAAACGATAATCGACAAATCTGCCATAAAATTTCATTTTCGAAACGCACTAGGTTAAGGTATTAATTTTGCTGCAAATATTTTGAAATTTTACAAGGACATACTTCAAGATGTAAGGGACATATTTGGTAAAGGATGTAAGGTTTGAAGGTGGCTCTAAGTTGGTGAAAACGAAATGTTTACAAAGTTGGTTGAATTCAGACACTGTTTACTAAAACATAAATTTCTAGAGTTCTAGAAGTCCGATTGAGTTGTTTCAAATTGGAGATTCAAGATAACATCCTAATTTATCATCTTACCAAATTTTAGGTCATTCTAAGCTTCTTAGCACTTACACAGTCATTCCAAAGTTTGGACAGAAAATTTATCTCAAACAGAACCCCATCTGACTAGTGGGGCGGCTGGCCAGATCCGTGACCGGACCGGTGACCGAAAGTCCTAGTTCATCTCTTACCTTAGATTTGTGGCCATTAATACTCTGTGGAGCTTCGTGAAGGTCCCTAAATATTCTAAAACACTCAAAATAGGGCTTGGGAAAGGAGAACTTAAATCGATTTGAAGTTTCACGAAGGATTTGATGGGGTTTGGTCGTGGTTCAGTTGCGGCGGAGCTTCGGCTCGATTTCTTCTTCCTCCCTTCTTCTTTCTTCACAGCAGTTTCTCTGCCTCAGTGGGCTTTTGGTATGTTTAGAAAGAGGGTGAGGGGTCCCTTTTATAGGAGGGGAGAGGGGACACCATGGATGGTTGGGAGGTTTTCGGGGGAATTGATGGTGGGAGTTTGGTTAGCCATGGGTGATGAGTTTTCTGCAGGTGTAGGGGTGGTTGATAGGAAGGGTGGCAGCTGGTGGTGATGGGAGAGGGTGATGGGGGAAAAGGTATGGGGGAGAGAGAGAGAGAGAGAGAGAGAGAGAGAGAGAGAGAGGGGTTATTGTATGTATGTATGTATGTGTGTGTATATATATATAGTATGGACATATTTAATAGTAAAACAATATTACTGTTTATCTAATAGCTAAATTAGCCAAAGTGTATATATAGTATATACAAATAATATACATATGTGTGTGTGTGTGCGCGCGCGCGCATACGAAACGAAAATCATATGCAGAGTAAATTTTCTTTCCCATGTAAATTCTTCAATGTTGCGGTGACGCCATTACACTCGAACAAGACAGATTGTCTTTCCTTGTAAAGTCTTCTCTCCACGGTTAATGATACGTATCGACTGCTCTTCGTAAGTGGTGTCTTCGTCGATGGCGACTTCTTTCGAGTTGAGGATCTAGGTCGGATGTGCCATGTACTTACGAAACATGGACACATAAAATACGTTGTGCACACGATTAATTTGTGGTGCAAGTGCTAAATGATAAGAAACTTCTCCAACGCGGTGCAAAATTTTGAACGGTCCGATATATCGCGGGGATGGCTTTCCTTTCTTCCCAAATCTGATGATTCCTCTACGCGGTGAGATCTTCAAGAAAACGTGGTCTCCAATGTTGAAAGTCAAAGATTTGATTCTCTTGTCAGCGTAACTCTTCTATCTGCTCCGAGCTGTCAGAAATCGCTGTTGGCTAACTTTGACTTTCTCTATGGTCTCCAGTATAAGATCTGATCTTAAAAGGCTAGTCTCTCCAACTTTAGTCTGACATATAGGTGATCGGCATGGATGTCCGTAGAGTGCTTCGTACGGGGTCATCTTGATACTTGTTTGATAGTTGTTGTTTGTTAGCGAATTCCACTAGCGGGAGATGTCTCTCCCAATTACCTTGGAAGTCTAAGACACATGCTCTGAGTATGTTCTGAAAGTTGGTCTAGGTAGCGATTAGGTAGTTACTATACTCTATCTGGAGAAAGTTACATAACCTGAAAGAGTCGATTGGTACTAGTCACTATATAAGTTAAAAATTGACGGTGTTTCTAATGTCAATGGTAGTGTTCGAGCTTCTGGGTATGAATATCTCTTTCTTCAAAATACAAGGAAAGAATTTTGACCGAATTTTAAACGTGGCATGAGACAAAGGAGTCAATTAGAATATGAGGTCGAGTCTACTTAGGATTAAAGGAGTGAAAAAAGGAAGAGTGACATCACCTCGACTGCAATGACTCAAAATACAATGATTGATAAAAGAAAGGGTTTGTATAAAGTTTTCAAATGATACGATGAGAATGAACTCATCCGTGTCAATGGTTCAAAGAAATTTATAAACGTAAGCAGTGGAAACCAACATAGATATTTGTTCTAAAATTGTGTCAGCTAAACGTGTTTCAAATCAAGTATATAAGTCTAGTTACCTGTCAAGGTTGTAGAAAAATCTCGTATCAGAATGATTAACGAAAATCTTGTTGTCATAAGATGGGTCACATAGGATAAATTGTTGCTCGAGAGGATGTGAAACAAACTTATTTTTTGAAGGTACATCTCTAGAAGAAATAAGTGTTATGAGGGTTTTGCGTCTTAAATGCGCACAAATTTTCAATGAGTTGAGTTTAAGATGGGTGGGTAGATTCAATTTCATAGCAATTTTCAGTGATTAAGCGTGACATGACAAGCATAAGATGGTTCAAATGCATTCGACTAGTGAATTCGGAATAAAGAGGTTGATATGCCTAAGATTCCAATGAAGACAAAGAGGTATAGGTAATGTGATAAAGAATGGCAAGTTACGATTTAAATTGGGTGTTGCCAACTGATTGAGTAAAAATAAGTCATATGGTCTGGTGATAGATATCTTCTATCCCCCTTAACAAGGAATTACTTCTCTCTCTAGAATTAAGTAGCCTTCCTCTGTGGTTGTACTACGGTCACAGCTCAACAAGTAGAAAGCTGGCTCATCTATGAAATGTTGAGGTCGGTCATCATGGTTATCTGATGATTGTAAGCCTCATGTAGTCCTATCCAAAGTGCGCAATTATGAATCTAAAAGATAAGAGGTGGGCTGTAGATGCAATACATGTTGAGTATGGTTAGAATGTAAAGGCCCGAATTTTTGTTGTTGTTGTTTTATTTTGGTGTTTGAATCATTTTATGGTGATTAAAATTGATTATGATATGCTTTGAATGAGATTGGATGATGAAAAAGATGAATAACAATGAAGAAGCGAAGAGTAAAGAAGGGGGGGTGATCGGTCAGGAGGTTGAGAGATGGCTTGGGTGAGTGGTCACGCGAAAATAAAAAATTTAAAAATTTTGGTTAGTAGCTATAGGTGACCAGTCATAGGATTTTCATGGGATTTCCGTGACCGGTCAGGCGGGTAAAAAATATGATTTTTAAAAGGACGAATCAGATTTTTTGAGAACATAACATCAAGCCCCAAATCTAATGTCTCCCCTTTCTCTCTCTAGAAAACCCTTATTTTCACTCACTCTCCACCCAAATACATGATCTAACCTCAAGATCATCCAAAGTCCTTCAAGATTCTCCTCCAATATATCAAGACTTGTTGATGGTTCGAGCTTGGTAGCACCATTTCATTTGGAGGAGGGTTGATTGGAGCTTCTTCTTCACCATGGAAGTTAGGGTTTCACCTTGAAGTTCAAATCTTATTTGTTTCACTTTGAGGTAGGGATATTTCACTTTTATTACATATGTATTGTTTGATTTGGTCCACTTCTATGCTTTATTTGTTGTTCGGTCTTGTTTGAGAGTTTATGGAGATTTGGGAAGAATCCATCCCTTGTTCTAGTAGTGAACATCCTTAGTTGTGAAATTCCTTTTAGGATATTGAAGTCGATATTGATCTCCTTAGTTTTGGTAACAATTGAGTACCCCTTTTTACCCTGTTAGGTGTCGGGATCCAACCCACCATGTGGTTTGCTGCTTGTTTGGATAAGGGCTTAGATTTATTGCGTATAGTTTGAGCTATGTGGTGAGACGTTGTTTAGCGAGTGTCTCTGTGTCGGACTGTGATCTGAACTCCATTGTAGGATGGTGATGTAAGGAGTCATTTCTCTCATAAATTTGTCATTTGTGATATTATTTTTGAAAAATGATTTCACCTTACTCTAGTGTTGTGAGGAGTTCCCTTGTTCCCTAGGGTGACGCTTGGGCTCTGTATTATCGGGTAGTGTTAGGTCAAGTGGTGGTTTGAGATAGAGGTGTATGATGCGTTGTAACAGACCAAAAATGGTCATGAGATGTGTTGGTATTGAAATGATATGGGATGATTAGTAAGTGACACGTTGGTGATTGATCATTCGTGTGCTATAACTACTTGTTTCTTGTGCACTCCATAGTGGTTGTCACTTGATAGTTAATCCACTGTTGATTATTGGAATTGTATAAAACTTCATGGCTTATTATGAATGAAGAGTGTATGATTCACTATGATAGAATAGGCATTGTTATTAGGACACATCATTAAATGTGTATGTGAAATGTGAAGTATGAGAGTTATGTAAATGATGGATCACACAAAAGAAAAATTATAGAACGTATGGTCGACGTTATTGTTTAAATGAAAGTAGACGATGGTTGTGTGACACATGATATATGTGGAAACCATTCTAATACAAGATGATTGTTATGGAACAGATGACATGCATGATTGATGAACTAATTCCTTTGGGAATGCTAGGAGGATTGTACTAGATTTCTTTGGAAATGGTAGGAGAGGTGTGAACTAGACTCCCACTCGGGAAAGCTAGGACGGTGATTTGAAAATGTATTTGGTTCCTCCGGGTATGCCAGGAGTGTACTAGGCCCGTTTATGGGAGTGCTAGGAGTGATATGAACTGGTCCCATTAGGGAGAAAGCCAGGTATAATAACTTAACACTTAATGAGAATGTGTTGACGATGCACATGAATTGTGGTATGCATTATATAGATCAAGGGATTATGAATAATCATTGTGAAGTAAATTCATGTTTGTTCTTGATTTTTTTCCCTCTCCTCTTGTAATCTTACTTGTGCTATATTTTGGTACTTTCTGTGAGAAGTGGACATACATTTATGGTGGATTGCCTCCTCTGAGAGAGTGTTGGAAATGACAATGTTACGTTTAGCTACCATCGGGTGGAGTGATAGTGGTGACTATTAAACTACAATAAGGAGAATGGAATGACATACATGAGTTGTGTATTGACTGAATGATTCATTAGATAATAAGTTGGTGTCATAGACTTTTAAGAAAATAAATTCCGAATTTGGTTGGGTGACCTTGTTAAATTGAGGCATCATGATTTGATGCAAGTTGAAAGGAGTGATTATACTTACGAGATGTGGGACATGAGGGATGACTATATGAGCGTACGAATGGATAGGAAAACATGAGTTATGGCTAATGTACTGGTACGCTGTAATGATCCATGAGAAATAACCTGATATTGCGAAACGGTTAATGGTCAAAGAATTGGTAATGAGTAATGGTTGAATGGGTGACTTCACAGTTCTGTAAAATGGTTGAGTGTATCGTTTATCCTTATTTGGTATTTTATATACGCTTATCTAGTGTTATTGTTTGACGATCATGTCCTGTGCTAGATTTTTTTGTAGTCACATATGGGCATAGATATCCTTACTGGGCTTTGTAGCTCAGCCCTTCTTTCTTTTCAGGTACAACACTAGAGTAGGAACATGGAGTATAATGATTGCATAAGGACGATATGTTTTTTTTTTTTTTGAAAAAGTTTATGGGAGAGTCATGCACATTTTGTAGTCTTTATTTTGAAAATGATGTATATTAACTTGCACTTGATACTTTGACTCAAATTATGTAACTTTTTTTAAAACGTCTTGTTTTGGTGTTAATGATTTGGGTATGTGGGTGAACTTGTAAGGATTTTATTATTATCAATATGATCTTTATTATGTTAAAAATCGAGGGTGTGACATAGAACATTCGGGTCATTTTCTCCCATCAGTAGTTGGCTTCTCCTTTCATCTAATAAGCAACAAAGGCTTATGCGATCATTGTTTATCCTAGACTTCCATGGTCTCCAGGAGTTTCCCAATATGCTTGAGTCAAGCTTCTGCTACTTCAGGATTGGTCTCCCTTGAAATGATAGGTGGGCGGTGCTTTGCAGAATTCGTTAAGTAAGATGCTACGGTTAGGTTGGACTTGTGATTGAGGTCCAAGGTATGGAAGTCTGGTAGCGGCTATAAATGTGTGTAGTAGCTAGTTGAATGTCGTGATTCCTATTGCGGCATTGAGGTCTTGACATTGGTTGTTTGCTAGCCTCTGTTTGTTCGTACGAGTGGGGCAGTTACATGTCTCTATCATTCTACCATTTAAATATCATAATTAGGCGACAAAGTAGGAGACAAAACATTTCTTGTACTAAGTTATTGAGCATATAGATCATGTTAGTACAATACGTCAGATGATCACACAACTTACCGCTAGCATGTACACAAATATGCTAATGCACGATACAAAATGTATGACACGTTCTCCCCCATCCTAAGATTTTGGACTATCTAACTCTAACGGATCCTCGTATGTAGCTGGATCTAACTTTAATTGGTTGTTTTGGTTGGAAGGTGTGGTTGTACTTCTTCGTATGGTTTCTGCAACCATTGTTGCACCTTTAATCATTTCTCGTGCAGCGGTAGTAGGTGGAGTGTTCTTTGTGAGTGATGTCCTCCCTATACGTCCATTGGCATTCGAATTGATGCGTCACATGACAATAGTTGCCTTATGAGTCGAAGCTAACCCGAGTGATAACCTCTAAGGAAACTTTTCTTAATACTTAGTGAAAATTAATAGTTTTATCGAAAGGGACGGATAATAGTAACTACAATGTTATTTACCTGAGTCGTGCCCACGAAACATGATGCTACCCAATAACCCGAGGTTGAGAGGTGGTGAACCTAAAGTTCTGATACCATGTTGTAACACCCTGGATTTTAGATACGTTAATAAAAAGAGTGAAGTAACCAAAATACCATCATTTTATCGAAATACGAGTTTGATACAAGAGATAGTCAAAATATATTTCAGACTGTTTACATCCAAAAAAACTTTAAAAGTAAAGTCAAATCAATCTAAACTAGTCTAAGTGATCCACGGCTCCACCTATCTTCTGTGAGATAAGCATCATCGCACGGTGTATAATTCAATTTGGCTGAATCATCGTCGGTACCTAGTTATGAAACGCCAGAGACAAAAGGAATGCCACACCCTCAATTTAACATACAATATTCAATTGTAACAAAAACTCTCGTAAGTCTCACCAGATACCCAAAGCCCTGTTTATCATACTCCAAGATGTTCTAAGTTCTTACAAACTTATAAAAAGTCAAATTCAAAATATTACATTAGAGTTAGGACATTCAAATCAACTAGAGTTATGATACATCTTTTTCAAAATAGATAGAAAGATGTCAAATAACTCCACGAATGCGACTCTTAGAATGTTATGCAAAAGTTCAAGCACTCCATGCCAAATTCGAGCTAAATGTTAGGGACTGTACCTGGAAAATAAATAAGGGTTGAACTAATGAGCCCAGTAGAAAAATTTTATACAAATCTTACGTGAATATGGATATCATGATATGGAATGTCAATGACAACATTTAACTTCAAAGCTTGCATAACCAAGCACATTAATTCATAATCAGTCTTTCACTTAGTCATTTATGGATCAGAACCAACTTTTCAATCACCCACTTTACATATTTACTCCCTTCTACATCAAACAACGTTACCGAATTGTATTAACAATGTTTCATGCCGATTATTCTCGTAGGATCCTCGTTCTTTCTCCTAGCAATTTCCTTGGAAAATCTAGTTCACAAAGCATTCTTAGCACTCCCGTAAGGAAGTCTATTTCCTTTTCTTCCTAGCAATCCCTTTCGGGAGTCTAGTTCACAACATTCCTAGTAATTCTCATAAGAAAATCTAGTTCTCATATTATTTCAATGTATCGATCGTAAATTAAAACCAAATGGTAATATGCATCACTTCTACCAAGAATATCATATTACAATTCTTTCAAGCAACAAAAATAATATTTAATCCATTAAGATGAACACTTTCAAGCTAAAAATCCTAAACACATCCAAACATAGTCAAACCATTAACACAAAGGGTAGACACACAATACATCAACAATAAACCATAATCATGTTAGAGGAGTAAGAAAATCCCTACCTTAAGAAAAAAATCTAAAGGTTGAGCTTAAATGGTGAAACCCTAGCTTGAATGGTGGAGGGAAGCTCCACCATGTCCTTTTCAAGCAAGAACTCTCCTACAAATGCTTGAAATCAAAGAAAAATGAGGGATCCGTGAAGAAATTTGAGAGATATGCAGGTTTGATCAAGTATCTTGGGGTGGAGACATGAGAAATATGAATTGCTTAGAGAGAGAAGGGAAAAAAAATCTGATTTTGGGGTGTATAATTTGTGTAAAAAAAATCTGATTTGACCTCTTTAAATCTGCGCATCCACCCACTTGACTGGTCATGGAAAAGGGGCAAAGAGCGTGACTAGTCACGGAAGCCTACTGACCAAAAATGTGATACCCGCCTAACTAGTCACGGAAAAAGGGGCAAAGTGCCTGATTGGTCACGGAAGCCTACTGACCAAAAATTGCTACCTGCCTGATTGGTCACGGGAAAATGCCAATTAGCCTAACTGGTCACGCAAGCCTTCTCCCCAAAAATTTTATTTTCGCGTAACTGGTCACGTCGGCCTTCTCTTGCCCTGATCAGTCACCCAAACCTCAATCAAAACTCATTCAACTCACCCTTCATCTCATCCAATGCTTATCAACATCCATTTTACTCACCCTAAAATATTTCTAAACACAAAAATAGGGCGGGTCCTTACATCCTTCTCACCTTAAAGAAATTTCGTCCCCAAAATTTCAAAATTATCATAATGTCAGTGATTTCCAACAATGTCAAACTGACATACTCTACTTGCGATAAACAAATAAACAGTTAATGCAACTTGAGCCAACTATGCTTGTTTTAGTTTCATAAATTCGCAAACATTAACAACCAGTTCAACAAACATATCTAAACAATGCTGAATTGCATATTAAAAACCATGATTGAACAAGTCCCGCAATTAGGTCACATACATCAACAAGTTCACGCATAAACAATGCCAAGTTGCTATACAGAGTTAGTGACTTAACAAATCTATTCGAATCAAATTCAAACAAGAGGAAACAATGCCAACAAACAGATTACAATATAATCAATCAAACCCCAAATAAATTTGGGTAATCTCTCGCACTTCGTCTTCTTGTTCCCATGTCAATTCCTCTCGGCCTTGGTTATGCCACAACACTCAAACTAACAGGATAGTCTTACATTGTAGCACTTGTTTACGAGTATCAAGAATACGTATCGGTTTTTCTCCATATGAGACATTGGCTTCTAAGTCAAGTTCGGACGACTCAAGTACATGAGACGGGTCCAGTTAATACTTTCTCAACATTGACACGTGGAAAACATCATGCACACTCGATAATTTTCGTGGTAGAGTCAAACGGTACGCTACTTCGCCAATTCTCTCAATAATGTCAAACGGCACAATATACCATGGCGAAAGCTTTCCTCTCCGCCCAAAATGCCAAAAACTCCTTCCCGGTGACACTTTCAAGAACAAATGGTCACCAACTTCAAATGACAAAGGGCAACAACAACAGTCGGAATAGTTCTTCTGTCGACTTTGCGCGGTAAACAGTTTTTGGCGAATCAACTTGACTTTCTCAGTAGTCCTATCTTGTGTGGCCACAAGACGTTGATGAATCATTTTCATGCTTTCAACAGTCTCTCCAATCAAGTCCAGGCCCATAATAGTGGCCTCTCCCAATTCCGTCCAACATATGGGCGATCTACACGGCCTACCGTACAAGGCCTCAAATGGTGCCATCTCGATATTAGATTGATAACTGTTGTTATTGTTAGGGACTGACTCCCAAGACCCAATGATGAATGTGTACAGTTTATACAAAAAAAAATTAAGAAATCCTACTAGGCGGAATTAGGGTTCATATCTTCGAGATCTGTCTGGTTTGATCTCGGTTGTCTTCAACAGTTTGATCCTAATCGAACTTTGAACATGGCTGGATTGATCTCGCACGAAAT
>JABCMJ010005486.1:0-12130 GCA_014822125.1 Arbutus unedo | reverse complement strand
AAATAACCAAGCAGACTCATTGATAACTGATTTACTGAACAACTTAGTGCCATCAACCACTAGTACAGATAAGGGGTTTGTAAATTGGATGGGATACCCATTTCTTTTATCAAGAAAGTTATGTGTGCTTCCAGAGTCAACTAGAATAGTGACAACTAACTTGTTGACTTTGCCCTTGATAAACATGGTTCTATAAGACAGGAATCCTGACAATCCCTTAGAGTGTGCTCTTCATCTGGGTTACATTCTTTCATCCTTCTTCATCGTCAGCAAGCTCTAAGATAAACAATTATTTTTTCTTACAAATATGTCCTAGAAAATACATTTTATCACATCCAAAGCATAAATTTTTTTGCCATTTATCATCGAAATCCCTTTGAGTCATCTTCTTGATAGTACTTTGAGAATCAATCCCTTTTGTTTGAAACAGTGGGCACAAAAGAAGATTTAGGGGTAAAGTTGGTAGCAGCTTTAGTCTTTTTTGACAAAGCATCAATGGGATCTTCTTGAAGCCCATGGCTTCTGAGATGGTTTTGGGTTTGAACATTTGCACTCTAGTTTTGATTTCATCCTTGAGACCACTGATGAAACAACTAACGAAAAATGCTTCACTCAACTCAACTATCTTGTTGGCTAAGCCCTCAAGTTATTCCTGTTAAACCCTAACAGTTGAAGACTATCTCAATTTAGAATTGGCACTATCCCCAAATCGATTAATTATGAAATCATTGAAATCACTCCAAAATCGCAGTGTGAGATTTCTCAAACTACCTATCTATCTATCTATACTAATAGAAATGGGCTATCCTTTTTGGCAATAATAAAAAATTAAAGTCGTGTCACAAAAGTGATTTCCATTATTATTCTTAAAAAAGTTTCAAAACAAATCACTCACTTTAATTATCATGGGCAAACAAGTAAATAGATATTTTAGTAACTATCTACCATTATCACTACACTTCATGATTTGATAACTAACTATTTTTCACTTTAATAATTGACTTGCACACGCATCGCGTGTGTTTCGCCGCTAGTACTGATTAATGGCATTATCTTCTAGGTGTATAATAGCCAATTTAACCTTTTGCGTCTCCTTAATTCCATCAATTTTAAAGAATTTCTCACACCTACACACCCAGTTTTCTCGGTCTTTACCCCCAAACCTAGGAAAATCGATTTTGGTGTAACGATTTAGTCCATTGTTAATTAGTAGCGATTCCTCCACCTAAAAAATTGTTACATGAATGCTTGGAGTTGTGATCACAAGATGATTGAGGGATGCTTACTTTGAAAGCCAATTCTTCATACTTCATATTCAAAGCCACCATTAGACTCCTGGCCTCATTTGCCATTTTTGTTTGTTTGCTTAGGGCTTGGGCATGACAAATAAGAGCAGAAGCGTGTTTGTAAACTCTAGATGGCCTCTTCAATCCGCCTACTTTCTCGAGACTTGTTCCTTCTACCATTATCGTGATCACGAGAAGATGCTCTGATACCAGTGATAAAACGTTGGAAATGATAGCAAGGAATGACATAGCTCTAATGGTGGCTTTGAAGTGTATGTATTATGCAAGGAAGAAAAAGATACAATTATAAGGAAAGACAACAGAAACATTTCACACCCGTCCTATCATACACCCTCACTCTTACAAGGCTTTCCTGCTAACAGAATATCATGCTCAAGGAAGTAACAGAAACTAAACTAATCATAACAGACGAAACGGTAATAAATCAACCTTAACCTTAACCACTTTTTCCGTTAATTCCAAGTACATACTACACAAGGTAGAAGTATACTAAAACTAAACTCCCACTTCATTTATTTGGGAGAGGAGATTGGATAACGACCACTGTCCAGAATAGGAGATCAGCAGGAAAGGGGACGATGAAACGGGCAATCAACATGAGTGTTGGGGTCAACTTATGCACACCTTGACTAATTTCTAGTGGAATTGATTCTTTAGATATTAGTTGAGGTGCGTATAAACTAATCAAAGTTTTGAGTCGTAAAAGAATCAATGAGAGAGAGAGTGAGTGAGATATAAATCAAGGAAAACAGGTTGGGACAAGTTTTCTCATCAAGAGGAAAAAATTAGTGGAAGTGTTTCCCTCTAGATTCCAACAGCTAGTCCGATTGAATTGTTACACCACGAAAGCACAATGACATAGTGCAATAATTGTGTCCATAGTTTTCTACTCTATCGTATACAAAAGCAGAACTTTTACGGTTCTTAAAATCATACATTACCGTAAGTGTAGAAATAAAATTAATATGTTGAAACAAATTTAACGTTACCATACTCTTTATTACGATTGAATACATATAGAAGTAAAACCCATTATTATCTATATAATATCTTGCGTTTAAATAAATATTTCACAATATTCACATGATTCATGATCCCATCTGTAATCCTATTTTTTATTAGAACATATTATATTGTTAAAGACGTAGAATTTTATATTAAGATTTTATTCAATATGTGCAATATTTGGGCCATACGTATTTGACAACGATAGACAAAATAAAAAAAATTAGTACACAATATATATCCCATTTTAATAACTTTGCAATTAATTGGTAAAGTAGGCAGTGTCTTTAGTTTTTTGGGAGGACAGTTTATAGAATTGTCATGACTCACCGTCACCAATTATGGAGGTCTGAATAAAACTGCAAAAATCAATAGCTAGTACAATGGTTGCGGAAAATATAAGAAGCAAACATTTTTCCTATGGTTATAATGATACCCAATAGGTGAAATACCCATATCTCAGTTCCTAAAAGACAAACATGCATTTAAACCAGATGATTGAAACACCGACAGTTTGAAGAAGCTCGCTCCTCCAAAGGGCATTGGAATCATGAATGTCCTCCCATTATGCATCTTAATAACTGTACTCGAGCTCGCGCACATACCCTCACTGCAACTCCCCAACGGGTGCCTCGTTGAGCCATAGGAAGTGGATAAAGTCGTATAACTTCGCACTTACGCTGACCTGCTCACAGTCGAATTCAACTTCTTAGTACTTCAGGTTAGCAGAAACATGAACAGGAATATGTTTGGTCACATTTTGTCATACTACCTTGTAAGGTGTTGGATTCAATCTCCGCATGTGATCAGGCCGCATTTGTTCCAACTGTTGAATACAACGATCCCTGATCTCCTTAAGAGATGGCAGTTCTTCTCTTGCTCCTCCTTCAACAAGCAAAAAGAAAGCAAATTGAATTATCAGGTACAAACTGACAACACAAAGTCGATCCATTTTTTTATTCAGTAGAAATGCTATACAAATTTCTGATCTCCCGGGAACATACTGAAAGACCAAAACGGGCTTCTAAGTGGCTATCCCAAAAAAATAATCTAAATTGGCGTAGTTAGCAACTTTCAGTGCGGAAAATATGACATAAAAGTCGCAGAAAATTCTTACTGGTGCTAGAATCCAAAAATTGAAATTTACGGTGCAAATTATGCACTTAGTTGCAGCAATTGTTTCTTAGTTATATATGTCGAAATTCTCACCTGAGCTGCCAGGCCAGTAACATTTCAGAAGTTCCTCAACACGCTGTGGCACTACATATGCTCTCTTCGATTCATTAAATGGGTGACGACACAGAATTCGTTCTGCTGCCTGCAAACAAAAGTACAAAAACTAGTACTAAACAAACCCGCCTATAAGAGTAAGAACTAAGTCTTTCACAACATAATTACGGAGGAATGGCGACCCCAAGAGTACAGAATTCGATACAAAATCTACTTGTCCTCTCATTGGAGGAACTATATATACAACGTGACCTGACTTTGACGGACTGTAGTTTTCTTTTACTTTCTTGTGCACCCAAAACAAAAAAAAAAAAAAATCACTTGTAAGCAATTTTCTGCAACCATCTTTCCAGTCTGGAGTATAAATGACTTCACAGTTCTTGAATAAACATGGATCGAAATTGAAACACTTATAATTGACGAAAAATTACTCAGTTTTGTTCTTAATACTATTTGCATTTGGAACATAAAACATGAAAACATCAAGTTTCTTGAATTTATAAGAACATCTCACACTGGGCAGAAGGAGAAATGATAAGAATGATGTATATCCGCAAAGAGAAAAATAGGTACAAAGCTTGTATGGTTTACCTTTGGAGGTGGTTCATTTCCCCCCGTTATTATGTCTACAAGGGGGTAGCCTTCTTTCCCATATAATCTATAACATCTCTTTTTGCATGGAATAGAGACCTAAAACACAGAGAGTCAACCTTTGTGGTATAAAACAGATGACCATCAGAATAATTCATGGCTAGGTCAAACCTTGGAAACGTCTTCGGAAAGTTTGATACGAGGCTGATTATTTATTTCAACAAGCTTGAAAACACAACCTAAAGCAGCTTGAGCATAACATGTAACTAGGTAAGTTCCGATCCCAAATGCATCAACTTCATGTCCCTGTGGAAAAAGGTCGTTAAATGTATTCAGGCCCGTAGACATAGGTCTTCTCTATTTCTTTCTTTCTGCGGTAACTGAAATTTTCAACCTTTTATCAGACAAAAACCGAGAATCTAAAAACTGAAGCAAATGTCATGGCTGGCACCAAGGAATTAAAGATACTTAACCTGTTTGTTCAAGGCATCTAATGTTTCCTCATTGAGATCATTACTTGCAGTAATAACCATCTTTCCAAAGTCTGGGACTCCGAATTCCTTCTCAATGGTGCGAAAGAACTTACGGGTCTCGCAAGACAAATAAGCAAGGTCACCAGAGTCTAATCTAATGCCTCTTGCTTTGTACCTGGCACATTATGCAAGCTGGGCAGTAAAGTTAGACTCTAGCAATAGGAGCTTATCATTAACAAAAGAAAAATCATCTAAGTCCCGAAGGTACGACAATAACAAGAAATAGGACAAGGGGAAGAGAAGTATGATATGACAAATGACAACATCAGAATAGGAGATAACATACAGAGACCACATCTAAAATCTATCAGAGGAAAATGGCAACAGAAAAGCAGTGAACAGGCAGAAAGTGTTAAAAGCACAATTGTAGAAAACATCAATGAACAATCATATTCAGTAATGTAATCTGGGAAGTAAAGTCTATGCATTTGCTAACAAAAGCGATATGTTAAGAGCTGTCCACGTGAAAGAAAATTCATCTTCCAACGTCCAATCTGAATAAACAACTATCACTATGTGTTACGCATAATTTGCATTAGCATCAAACACTTGCATGACTTGTGTGATCTCTCCAAGAGGCAAATACGTGCATAGCATTTGAACAAGTCATTCAGACTTTAAAAATGCTAGCAACTCATCTCACCTATAGATGAGTCAGATGGGTGCTAGCATCAGGGATAACATATTCACTTAAGTCCAAACTAGTTATTTTCTGGAAAATGTTTTACCTTGTACAAGAAATACCTAATAAGGCCATGAAGCACTAATCGATACAAGTTACAACAACATTACGACCAATATTAATCGCCACCTCACCACACTTTCTAATGGCATAAAGACAGCTAACTGGACTTGGTCAAGCTGATTCTTTTTTCAGATGAAAACATACACGAATGCCAATGCAAGCATGAAGAGAAAATTAGACAAATACATTAACTGCGTAATCATAGTGAAATAGAAAAAAAATAAGAAGAAAAAGATTTCTATACATCTGAAAACCTTCTAGACATACCCTAAATCATTGAGTGCCAGGGCAACCGCGCAAAAATTAGGTATTCCACTTCTGATAACCTGGTAGAGTGAAGCCACTGTTACGCTTAATAAACTAAAGACAAATTGACTTAACAGTAGATGCATTAACAAGAATAAAGGATGGGTTGCACAAAACTGAAATAGTACTATGCTCATGGAAGTAGTATGGAACTATGCCCCCGGATAACCAAAATGTAGCAACATCACTCGGTTTCAAATGCAATCACTGGGAAATAATAGAAATACTTGTTTGCTGCAAGCATGACACAAGTACAGTGTTAGCAATTAACTGCTAGCAGATTATGGTGACGCTAACAGCAGGAATCATACCGTAAACTCAATCAAGCCAAACTAAGTCTCCTGTCCTAATCAAACGGGGTTGGTTGTCTTAAAGCATCCAACTCAAAACTTAATTCAAAACTAATTGGCAATGAATGAAGAGGCGGCCCAGGCTCATTACTAGTTTTTGAGGTGATAGTTAACCAACATGAACCAAGCTCTAATACTCCCCCACATGTGCGATTCTTGACCCACACATGGAGAGAGATAAACAGAGGATTCATACATAGAGATCATAACAAAACAAGGTTTAAGCAAAAATAACCGATCAATCAATCAACAGACTCTTGTCCAAAAACCTCTAAAAGCCTAACTGTAATACTATATTAAAGTATCAAACTCAAAACCAATTGACAATTAGTGGAAAGGCCGCGCGGTTCATATGCTAGTTTTGGAGGTGATAATTAACCAATGTGCATGAACTCTAACAGGTTGATAATTCACTATTCATCATTCCACTCCATTACAACTGATGAGTCAAGTTTAAGTTATTCAACAAATCATCTTTTTTACTAGACCATTCAATGTGAATTTAGGTCTTCCCCTCGTAGCATCTGCATTAACAATGGTCCTTTTTTTGTTCCTACGAGAAAAAGTGCACTAGATACAAAAACTAAAAAAAAAAAAAAAAAGCAAGAGAAAGTTTTAGCTTTGTAGTTGCATCGAATTGGAACATGACAACTATATCCATTCATCATCATTCCCTGAAACCTTCCAACAAAGAAAAGGACACTAACAGTAAGAGAAAGTCTTAGCTTCATAGTTGTAGCAGAGATCCATAACGAACTAGAAATATTGTAGGGCAACAATGTTTCTCTACCGACTTGCGTGGGACTCTATTCCAATATTGATATTGAGTCAACCCTTACAATGTCCCCCTTGGGGTCATCAGTCCCAACTAAACTACAGGAAAACGAATGAAGATTCTTTCTCGGCCAAAGCTTAGGGACACGTCTTGGCAAAATGGTTATGGTACATACAAAAACCAAGTACCCAACACATGCTAACTACTGACCTCGATATAGATAGCAAAAGCTATCGTTAAATGATCTCTATAACAAGAAATTACAAATGAGAATGGAGTACAATCTTACTCATCCTATTTAGAATATATAAGGTAACAAAAACCTTAAAACAATTTTGTAAAACATGTTCGATCTAATAAGAGAAATCAACTGTTCAGTTATAAGCAGCAAAGGATAACCACAACATCCACATATAAACAAGGGAACGATAGGTCAAATCAAATATAACTAGTTTACTGTAATGTGCTTATCACTTACATCATAGGTGTCCACAAGAGCTAGAAAATCGTTTGGAAATGCTAGGGCATAGGAGGTGAAGGCCGCTAACTCGCTTTGATTTGTTTCACCAAAAATTCCATGTACTAAATGTGACCACTGCGCATACACAACCAAAACAATTGAAAAAAAAAGCAAGATAAGAAGATGCACAAAAAAACATAAAGTTAAAATTTTGTCACAGGCCCATGGAACTCACAAATTTATTGTCATACTATGGAAAAAGATACATAAAAAAAGCAACATGAATAGGTCATATTTACAAAAATGCACTTAGATGCATTCCTACCTGAAATTGCAAGACAAAAGGATGCGGCATGATGTAGAGAGCATTGCAAGAGGAGCATTAAATGTAGAACTTTTAACGGAGCACCCCATGAACATTATACAATCATGCTTAGGATTGAATATGGCTCTGCTTTTGTCTATTTAGAAATTGAATGTTGAAAAATTTGATGGTTTTTCATCAGGTTTTGGCAACTATTTGGTAATTTATCAGACAGGGTATGCATCCTGTGGGTTGTGTTATTGTTCATATTTTTGGGCCTTTTTATATGCTTCTACGGTCTAGGGATTAGAATACTCTACTTAGTAAAGCTATATTGTTACTTTTGTGGGTTAAGGTATTTATGATTTATTATGAGTACATGAAACTCTAGTAGACTATATTATGGATATAAGCCTTCTTTCCAAAATAGAACTGAGTTTATGGGACTGTTAGAATACTAGGTTTAGAATATAGTCTAGTCCCGTCTCTTACTTAGATGAATGCTTATATAAATAAAAATTTTTATGTGGTAGGGTAATTAACACCCTATACACTTCACTTCCTTCTCTCTTTTTTTCCCCGCTAACATGGTATCAGAGCGGACTCTGATTCCACCGTAAACCCCAAGTCAAACCCTAACCCTAACCCTACTAAACCCTAATAGCCAGCCACCATAACCCTAATCCTATAAACCCTATCTCTCAAGCCCTACCAAACCCTAGCAGTGGTACTGTAGCAGCGAGGTGCTGTAGTAGTCGGGCTTCTTGTTAATGTAAGCAGTCACTTTACTGCTGCCTCCTGTTGCACCTATTTCTCCACTGCCTTTTGTTAGCCTCCGACTCTCTCTGTTTGTCTCCGGCGAGTTCTCTAGTGGCTGATCTATGTGCCTTTAAGCCCTTCGTTTGCTCTTCTAGGTACTGTTATGTCGTTTTTTTTATGGTTTTCGGGCTCTTATGTTATTTGCACTCGGTGGTCTTTCGTTATGTTGACAACATAGGTGGTTATTGATCCTTACTTTGGTTGGAGTTTTGTTGGTTATATTTGATCTATTGGTGGGTTTAGCAAGATGTCTGAAAAGGAGTTTGAATCTGCTACTTCCACTGTTACCCACCCTGTTGATAGTTCATCTTGCTTCCGCGACAAAGGCTGTTGAGGTCTATTTTGAGGGCGATTCCACCTCACAGTGGCTCACCGATGATCCTCCTGCACCCTCTGGTTCCACCTTTGCTGTTTGAAAATCTGAGGATGTACGCATTCGCACCGACCTATGGAATTGTATGGAACGCCAAATTAGTGGTCCTTTGATGTTTCTACCCACCGCCAAACAAGTTTGGAAATAGGTTCAGGAGATGCATTCAGGGGTTAACAATCTTCGCCAGACTTATGATCTTCATCAGGCATTTTTCTCGCTGACCATGGGCGAACAACCCTTAGAATCTCATTACGCTCGCTTCTATGGTCTTTGTGAGGAGATCAAGATTGCGGAGTCTATTTCTGCTAATATTCAGGTTATGGAGTGTCAGCGCCAGTCTTTGTTTGTTGCTCGCTTTCTGTCCAGTTTGCCTTCTCCCATATATGATTTCGTTCGTTCGTAGCTTTTGGGTGACCGAACTTTACCATCTCTTGGTGAGGTTTTTAGTCGCATCCGTTAGGCTTCCATTTTGGATAGTGGATCTCCTTTTGCATCTCCGTTATCCTCTGACCATTAGGCTCTAGTCACTACAATTCCCCGTGGCGGTTTTTCTCGTGGTGGTTCGACGTTAGGGAAAGTTGGTCGTGGTAATATCAGTCGAGATTCGGGCCGAGGTAGTTCCAATCGTGGTGGTTTTGGTCATGATTCTAGCCGTGGGGGTCGCTCATCTAACAGTTTCCCCTTACTAACATCATTGTTGCCTTGGCCATCCGTCACTTCCCAACCTTAAACGGATGGTCCTATCATGTAGTCAGGTTTAGTCGCTTCCTTATAAAGCATGTGAGTTTAGTAAATATCGCCATGTTTTCTTTTCCCCTAGGGAAGACCGTCGTGTGTCAAGTCCTTTTCTTTTGGTGCATTCGGATATTTGGGGTCCTACGCGGGTCCCATCCCATTCTCACTTTCAGTATTTTGTTATTTTTGTAGATGATTATTCTTGTACTACTTATATTTATCTTATGCAAAACCGTTCTGAATTATTGTCAATCTTTACATCTTTTTATGCGAAAATAAAAACACAATTTGGTGTCCCTATTAAAATTTTTCGTTCTGACAATGCACGTGAATATTATCATCATACTTTATCACAGTTTTTGGATGCTCATGGGGTCTTGCATCAGTCCTCTAGTGGTCGGACTCCACAGCAAAATGGAGTTGCCGAACGCAAACTGGGCCACATTTTAACGGTCACTCGTGCTCTCCTATTGCACATGCATATTCCTAAATCTTACTGGAGTGATGTCGTTCTTACTGTTGGTTATCTTATTAATCGCATGCCATCTACTGTCTTAGGCGGTCAAATATCATATGCTCTCTTGTGCCCTGATCGCCCCCTTTACTCCCTTCCTCCTAAGATTTTTGGCTGCACCTGTTATGTTCATGTCTTAGATCCTGATCGGGACAAACTTGATCCCCGGTCCATCAAATGTGAGTTTTTGGGCTATTCGCGTACTCAAAAGGGCTATAAATGTTATTCGCTCTCTCTTCATCGTCAATTTGTGTGTGCTGATGTTACTTTCCATGAGTCTATTCCCTTTTCTGCAGGTGCTCCTTCTTCTTTTGAGTTCTTACCCACTTCCATTCCTTTTCGGACACCCTTTCCCTTGCCCACCACACCCCGCCCACCACCCTTGCAGGTATATGTTCGCCGTCCAAAAGACTCTCCACCACCACTTCTGCCCGCTATCGATTCTTCCCCGCCGTCTGGAGTTCCGCCCCCACTTTCGTCTCCTGCTCCAGCGCCTCCGTCTCCTGCTTCCTTACCTATTGCTCTTCGCAAAGGCACTCGTACTTTACTACTTTTCATTCCATTGCTTAGTTTGTTTCTTATACTCATCTTTCACCCTCTCTCTGCGCCTTTTCTTCTTTTCTTTCCTCTGTTTTTGTTCCTAATACTGTTCAGGAGGCCCTGTCCATTTCTGAGTTGCGGACAACTATGGAGGACGAGATGACTGCTCTTCATAGCAATCATACGTGGACGTTGGTTCCTCTTCCTTTCGGAAAGACTACTGTTGGGTGTCGCTAAGTATTTACTGTGAAGTATTATCCCGATGGCACTGTTGAGCACTGTAAAGTTCGTCTTGTGGCCAAGGGCTACACTCAGACTTATGGTGTTGACTATGCTAAAATTTTCTCCCCCTTTGCCAAACTGAGCTCTGTTCGCATTATTATTTCTCTTGCTGCCAATCTTGGTTGGCCCCTTTTTTAGTTGGATGTCAAAAATGCTTTCCTGCCTGGCGATCTCGTTGAGGAAGTTTATATGGAGCAACCACCCGTGTTCGTTGCTCAGGGGGGGTCCTCTCAGGTATACTGCATTCGGAAAGCCCTTTATGGGCTTAAACAATCTCCGAGGGCTTGGTTTGGCAAATTTAGTGATGCTGTTCTACATTTTGGCATGCAGCGGTGCTAATCTGATCACTCTGTTTTCTCTCTCACATCCGACCAAGGGAAAATCTTATTGATTGTCTATGTCGATGACGTTATTATTACAGGTGATAACAATAAGGGTATTGATGATCTGAAACTTTTCCTACAGCGCCAGTTCCATACCAAAGACTTAAGAAAACTTAGATACTTCTTGGGTATTGAGGTTACACGTTCTAAAAATGGTATTAATCTATCACAGAGGAAGTATGTACTAGATATTCTAGAAGAGATTGGCTTACTAGGATCAAAGCCTGTTGAGACTCCTATGGACCCTAATGTCAAATTATGTGTTGATCAGGGGGAGTTGCTTTTTAGTCCAAATTAGTATCGTCGTTTGGTGGGAAAGCTAAATTATCTTACTGTTACTCGTCTGGATATTTCGTTTGCCGTTAGCCTGGTTAGTCAATTTATGTCTGCTTCTCGTATTCCCCATTGGGAAGCAGTTCTACGAATTGTGAAGTATCTCAAGGCTCATCCGGGACGTGGTTTGTTCTATCATATTAGTGGACACTTGCGGTTACGGCTTTCACTGGTGGTTTCAGGATCTAGTGCCGAAGCCGAATATAGAGCTATGACTCACACGACTTGTGAGATAGTTTGGATACGTTCATTTCTTGAGAAGATTGGGTTTCCAGTACCGTTGCTGGTAAATCTATATTGTGATAATAGCGCAACCATTCATATAGCTTCCAATTCAGTACTCCACGAGAGGACTAAACACATCGAAGTCGACTATCACCTTGTACAAGAAAAATTAACTGGTAGTGTTATTGCTACCCCGTTCGTTTCCACCGATGCTCAATTAGCTGATATATTTACTAAACCATTGTTCAAACCACGGTTGCAGTTACTTTGTCACAAGCTGGAACTTATCAACATTTACTCTCCAGCTTGAGGGGGAGTGT
>JABCMJ010005482.1:0-40375 GCA_014822125.1 Arbutus unedo | reverse complement strand
TGGCTGATGTTGGGTTTCAGCAATATTTATAGACCCAAAACAACAATTGGAGGGAATCTGATTCCCTATCTTTTTGCCCGGTCAAGATTGGGGTATGACGTACTTATGATATGGTGAATATTAAAAGTAGCAGTAAACTTTATTCTTAGCAATTAACTTGAAACTAGTTTAGCATAAAGTTATGCTACTGGAATTCGCTTAGACAGCTCGTTTACGGAGAAAGATAATAAGAAAAGGGTAGATAAGGAGATGGGACATAGACTGAATTTGATTAACCGTGCTGACTTTCTTGAATTCAGCTTCGAAATTATACTGTGGATGAGGTTTAGGAATTGTAAATTTTTGACAAGTTTTTTCTATTGGTTTGGTTTATGAGAAAGGTAAAAATAAAGTTATAAGAAGGGGATGGGACACTGACTGAGTTTGATTAGGCAGGCCGACTTTCTTGAATTTCTGGCTCTAATCAGGCCTAACCCAAATTCGATACGGTACTGTAGATGAGTTTTAAGACTTGAACATCGTTTTAGTAGTGAGAAGCAGCTTTTTATGGGGTGATATAAGAGATGATATTGTTGGAAAAATCAAAATTTCAAAAAGATGTTTAGGTATTTTCAAATTAAAAATCACATGGGATCCAAACAACTTGGGTATAAGTGAATTTAGATACACCTATATGAAGAGTACATACCAAAACAAAAATTGCATAATTCCAAGGACATATGGCTGTTTAATTGACATTCAAAGCGGGGTTAGTCATAAAGTGAACAGTCATTTCATGCACATTCAAAACAGTTGGTCCCACATCCATTTGTTCAAGAATAATTTACGTGGATATAAGTTTCAAGTTTGCACAAAAGCTTGGCTTTTTGGGTCGTCCAAATTTTACGAGCAGGCGAACGCCTACTAGGGCCTCGTGGGCTTGGACTTGGGCCATTTGTCTTAATTCTTTTTACAGGAATAACATTTGAGTTTGTTGGACCGAATTAAGTGATTGGGCTAACCCGTAACTGGGTCAATGTAAAAGGATATTTGAACTTCGGCTTCTATATTGGATTCCACCAAAGGAATAATCGAGCAATCATCAGTTTAAAACAATATTGGATTCCACCCTGCTCTCCAACCACACCGTTTTTCGATCGTCATGTTCCTAATCAATAAGCTATCCTTAGCATTATATCCTACTGTTACCAAGTTAAAATAATATGAGTTTAAAATTTACGTTAGAAGGTTGTCAAATTAAAGGGCACGATAGGACTAGATATAACTTCAGGTCAAGCATAACTTGGCTAAATACATGACACGGCCAAATTTCAGCGCTTGGGTAATACAGAACTTGGGTCTATCACACCTTTTGATTAAAGTCAAAGCTCGGCTCATGTCGCATCACGGCTACAAGACACGCATAATATTTCTACGGGGAATATATCCACAACCACTAATCGTATATCATTATCAGTGTGTTTACATTCGGATATCTATGGAACACCCTAAGTATCAATATCTAAATAATCATTCAAAACAATTAGAGTGATACTTCAAAATATCTCATGCTTAATAAATATTTAAATAATCGAGTGGGAAATACATCATAATAAGATTTTTCCCAAAGAGTGATAATGTAGGGAACCAAAATGGCGTACAAATTGTGATAATTGATAAAATAATTATATCTATAATAAACTACAAAAAGTTTAACTGTAATAATCGTAACAATAATAAAATAAATTTAAGATTTATATAACAGGGGTACAATTAGTAATTAACTAAAATATTGGGTAAAATTAAAAATTTCAAAAATTAATTAATTTCAATCAAACCCCCATCTGAAAGTTCATCTAGTCGTCTGAACTTGCAACCGGATTAAATCCGGATTGGCGACCGAACTTGAAAAAATATGGCAGTCTCTGTAACTCGTTGTTTCTCCTCCGGTGAAGCTCCGTTAAACCTCTAATTACACGAAAACACTTAAAATGGGTTCAAGAGTAAGGGCTTATAGTTGGTTTGAAGTTTGACGAAGGTTTGGTAGGATTTAGAGGGCCAACTTGGTTTGGTAGAATTCTTTGAAACTTCTCCTCTTTTTCTTTCTCCAGTAGGTGGTGGTGTAGTGTAAACTGAGGGTGGAGGTCTCTATTTATAGCCAAAGGGTTAAAGTTTCACCAATGGACAAGCAGATTTCACGGAGGATCAACGGTTCGAAATGGAATAGCCATGGTGATGGCCTGAACTTGCAAGGCTAGGGGAGGCTGGGCAAAGATAATGTGGTGGTGGAACTAGTGGTGATGCGAAGCGGAGGAGTCATGGATGGGAAAGGGGGTGCGGCTAATGGGAGGTGTTGGTGGGTTATCCCACAGGGAGAGGGTGATGGGGAGGGGAGAGAGAGAGATACAGCGATATATATACCTACTACTACTATGCATAATATATACGTTTATGTATAAAATATAATAAAAGTTTAAAAGTTTATATATAATATAATATTCTAATAAGATTTAAAAAACAAAGATTATATAAATGTATACATAATACATAAATAGAATGAATGCATCAACACACACACACACATATATGCGCGTACGAAATAAAAATATATACGCGGAGTGTAAATAAAATGCTCAAACCATACTTTAAATTGATTAAATTATTATGGGTCATTATAGTCTTTCATCGACGACTGTCCACATGGACCATGGAGACCAGTAAAGGTAACCACCATGACAACACTCGACCATGCGTATGGAATCCAATCCATTGAACTTACCACGCAAGATACAATACCAAACTAGAATCAGTACATGACACTTTTCCGAAGGTATTCACTCAATAGCCCAATCTTTTAGAAAATAGTCTCGCGATGATTCAAGTAATTTATGGAGTTTTAGAAAGTAGAATTTATATCTAGGTTGACTAGTTAAAACACCCCCTAACCGGTTAGGCTTGACCCTGACCGGTCATGATTTGGTCCTGACCGGTTTGTCTTGTTCACTAGAATACCTTGAAACATGTCATGATCGGTCACAATAATCTGACTGGTCACAATACCATCTTGATTGGTCAGACTTTGATTCTGGAATTTATGATTTATGCAGTTTGGACAATTAGAGCTTTACCCTAACTGGTTACAATGGTACTTCTGAAAAATCTGTAGATTCAAACAAAACCCTAGAAACAAGTTCATAATCATGATCAACACCACATAACACATAGAATATCATGAAAGTACAACACAAAACACATTAAATAACCTTTAATAAGTAACCTACATCGATTACCATGATCACCTGAACCCTAGCACAATGGGATCCTTCTGATTCGTCCACGAATGTACCACCATCCGGTTCAAACTATGCTTCTGACACCCAGATCAATGCTTCCTCGTTGCGTTCTTTGAGAATTTAAAAAGATGAGATACACACCCACTTGATCAAACTCTCACAAAGACTGTAGGGAGGCTCCCTAGAATTTTCTCACTTTAGGATTTTGGTGGGAATAATACAATAGGGCCAAGAATCTATTTTTATATTAAAATATCGGTCAATATTTTGAAAATTACAAAGTTACCTCAAAACCTCAATAATCTCATAAAATCAATTAATTGAATTAAAATCTAGGATGGTCCTTGCACTTCTTGGTTCGTAGAGGATGTAGAATTCTCCAAGCTCCATTGACCATTCTACCAGTCGACTAGATGTCTCTATTTTGTGTAGAACCTACTTTAAGGGTTGATCAATGAGCATAACGATCATGTGGGCCCTAAAGTAGGGCCCTAAGCTACTAGGCAAACGTGACTAGAGCAAAAGCCAGTTGTTAAATCCAGGAATATCGACATTCTAGTCCTCAAAAAGCTCTACTAATGTTGTACATGGGTCTTTGAATTCCCACTTCCTCCTTGATCAATGCTGAACTTACTATTGAGGTTGAGGCAGCTAAGTATATGTAGAAAGCTCTTCGCGCCTGAGATTGTTAGTGAGTAGTTGGGGGGGGGGGGGGGGGGAGGGGGAGGTATTCTTTTAGTTTCTCAAAAGTTTCTTCACACTCTGACGTCCATTCAAAAGCTTTCCTTAGAGTTTTGAAGAAGGGTAGGCATTTGTGTAATGCCTTGCGAATGAGCTGATTGAGTGCCATGATTGCACTGGTCAGACATTGTACCTCTTTTACTATCTTGGGTAAGCGCATGTCTAGGATTGCTTGAATCTTCTCTGTATTTGCTTTTATGCACCTATGATTCACAAGGAATCCCAAGAACATTTTGGACGACACGCCGAAAGCAAACTATTTTGGATTGAGCTTCATCCCATTGCTCCTCAGAATACCCAAAAGTTTCGAGTACAACTAAGTGATCAATTGTCTTCTTGCTCTTGGTCAGCATGTTGTCAACGTACTCTACCTCTCGAACATCTTGTTGGCAAGGCATTGGTATGTGGCTCCCACCTTCTTCATGCTGAATGGCATCAACTTATAGTAGGACAAGCCCTTCTACGACGTTTTCTCTTGGTCAGTTGGGTTCATCAAGATTTGGTTGTACTCTGAGAAGGCATCTACGAAGATGAGGAGTTCATGACTTGAAGTGGATTCGACCAACTTGTCTATTCTTGAGAGCGGGCAACTGTCCTTGAGGCACGCCTTGTTGAGATCTTTGAAGTCCACACACATCTGCCATTTTCCCTTTGCCTTTTGGACTAGGACCACATTTTCCATCCGTTCCAGGTATTGGACTTCTTGGATGAATCAAACCTGCTCTAGCTTCTTCATCTCTGCCTCCATTGTTTCACTTTGCTCTTTCCTAAAGATATATGGTTTCTATCTGATAGATTTGAAGTGGGAGCTCATATTCAAGTGGTGCGTCATGATGTCAGGGTAAAGACTTGACATGTCCTCATGGGACCATGTGAATACAACCCTGTTCTCCCTGAGAAACGAAACTAGGGTCATCTTCTACTAGGTCTATAGTTCTTCTCCTACCTGCAATACTAAGTCATCTCACCCCTCTTCTAGGGACCCAACTTATAGCGTTTTGCAGTTTCTTCGCTCTTCTCTGTTGTAAAATGGTTTAGAGAGAGAATGATTTTTTGCAATGTTTGAAGCAAAAATTATGTGGGCTCCACACCTTATTTAATGTGGGTCTTAAAGTGAAAATTGTTCAAATTTGATTAAAGATTACATTGATGTAATTTGTTTATCTAAACCATTAATGGAGTGAATAAAATTTAACTCTATAAAGGTTCACTTGAGTTTAAGGGATTGAACTCGAGTCCCACATAGGAAACTTAGAAGAATCCTAGTAGGTATATAAAACTCATCTTTGGTTAAGGGTTTGGCCCCCAAGGGGTACCAAAGTTTTATCTATGGGGGAGGACCTATGATAAGTGGGCTTCAATCCATTTAGCATACGCGCGCGCGCGTGCTGTTCGGCCCAGTCTCGATCTCGGCTTCGACTTTGGGTTCGTGGTTCGTGGGCTTGGGACAAATTTATTTAAGTAATTTAATTTGCTTAAAATTTAATTTTAATTCTTAAATGCAATGGGCTGGTTCGGACCAAACTAAGTGTGTCTGGTCTGTCAGTTCGGTTCGGTCCAAAGTGAACAGGCGCGTCCAGTTAGTTCAGTCTGGACGGACGCAACCAATGGTCCAACTGGTGCAATTTTGTACCTGTTCGGCTGCTCCGAAAAGACACTCTACTCCTATAAATTCAGAGTCCTTCCTTCAGTGTTACTCACTCAAGAAAACATTCGAAGTCCTCCTGTCATTTTGTCCTAAGTCATCCTGTCAAATTTCTTTCTAGAAAGTTCAAACATTTTATGGTTCACTGTGCACTCGAATTATCGTGCTTCTTTTGTGTGCGATGTCCATTGTATCCTAGGAGACAAGTGTCCAGCAATTGCAAGCAACTAGTGAGGAAAAATATCGTCTTAAGGAAACAGTGCAAACACTGGACTCGGCTATAACCAGTTTCTTCACGACTTCATTCATTTTGGCAACTAAACTTTAAGTGTTCTAATCCTACTGTTCTTTTTAATTTATATTCTACCTAACTTAAATAAGTTTCCAACAGATTAGTTTTATCTATTATAATTTATTTTATGAAAATGCAATTTTTCGGTAGATCGTAAACAACAATCTTAAGACGATATTATGATTTCTTAATAAATCAGTTTACTGTAATACATTTCAATCATATCATATCTTGTTTGTTTATTTTTTGTATTTTGTACAACAAATCAAATGACAGACGAAAATGTAAATGACATTCCGATGGGTACTAGTGTACTGAATGTCGCTATCCCGACACCACTACGAACCGCTGTCACTACTTGTGTACCGGTCAGTCATGGAGAAAAATCAAAAACATTTAATGAGACTGAGTTTAAGGGGTGGCAGCAAAAAATGCTATTTTATCTTACATCTCTGAATCTGGCAAGATTTTTGCAAGAAGATGCTCCGATTCTGAATGAGGATGAAGCAGCCCGACAAGTTGTCACTGCGGTTGATGCTTGGAAGCATGCGGATTTTCTTTGTAGGAACTGTATCCTGAATGGGTTGTACAACACGTTGTATAATGTGTTTTTTTCATTGAAGACGGTAAAGGATCTTAGGGATTCATTGGAAAAGAAGTACAAAACGGAAGATGTCAGCACAAAAAAATTCGTTGTTGGTTGATTTCTCGAGTACTTAATGGCTTATTCCAAATCTGTCATCAATCAAATGCAAGAACTAAAGATGATACTTCATGAAATCTATGTGTAAGGGATGTCTCTCAGCGAGTCTTTCCAAGTGGCAGCAATCATTGAAAAATTGCCACCATCTTGGAGGGATTTCAAAAATTACATAAAGCACAAATGCAAGAAGATGTCTTTATAGAATTTGATTGTACGACTCAAGATAGAGGAGGATAACCGAATCACAGAAAAAAGGAGAAATATGGCTTTCCATTTTATGGCCAAGGCAAATGTGGTTAAATAAGGACAGAGGCAAAAAGGGAAAAAGCACAAACAACCCGGAAAATGTATAAAGGGTGGTGACTCCAGTAAATTCAATGACAGGTGTTTTGTTTGTGACAAACCAGTCCATAAAGCAAGTGACTGCACAAATCGCAAGAATAAAGGAAATGCTAGCAAAAAGCCAAGACGTGCACAAGTCAATGTGATCAAAGTGGAGAATCTGTCTCACGACATGTCTAAGATAAGTCCATCAGCGGTTGTGTTAGAAGTCAATCTTGTGGGATCCAACTCCAAGGAATGGTGGGTAGATATTGGTGCTACACGCCATGTTTGTTTCGACAAGCGGATGTTCACCACCTATAATTCAGCAATATCAGAGGAACAACTCTACATGGGTAACTCTTTGACTACACGTGTTGAAGGACAAGGCAAAATAGTGCTGGAATTGACTTCGGGCAAAGAGCTTATACTTAACAACGTGTTACATATGCTTGAAATTCAAAAGAATTTAGTGTCAAGATTTTTATTAAGCAATAATAGCTTTAAATTAGTATTTGTTTCTGATAAGTTTGTATTTTGTAAGGATGGGGTGTATGTAGAAAAAGGCTATCTTAGCAATGGCCTTTTTAAGATGAACGTACTTACTGTTGTTCCAAAAATTAATAAGATTACATCTTCTGCTTACTTGTTTGAATCTTCTTTTATGTGTCATGGTAGATTAGGACATGTCAATTATGATTCTATACGCAAATTAATTAACATGAATTATCTTCCAAACTTTAGCATAGATACAAATCACAAATGTGAAGTATGTGTAGAGGCTAAGTTAACTAAGTTTTCCTTTCAGTCAGTACTGAGAAGTACTGAGCCTTTAGAACTAATCTATTCAGATATTTGTGATTTGAAATTTGTTCAAATACATGGAGGCAAAAAGTACTTCACAACTTTTATTGATGATTGCACTAGATATTGCTACGTTTATTTATTAAGAAGTAAAGATGAAGCAATAGAAAAGTTCATTCATTATAAGAGTGAAGTTGAGAATCAACTTAGCAGAAAAATTAAAAATATAAGGAGTGATAGGGGTAGTGAATCTGAATCATCATTTGGTAAATTCTGTTCCCCACATGAGATTATTCATCAAACTCAGCGCCATATACTCCACAATAAAATGGAGTTGCAGAACGAAAAAATAGAACTTTAAAAAAAATGATGAACGCTATGCTAATAAGTTATTGCTTATCCCAAAATTTGTGGGGAGAAGCGATTCTATCTGCCAACTACATTCTTAGCAGGATACCACATCGGAAGACAAATAAAACTCCTTATGAAATTATGGAAAGGTCAAACACCTTCCTATAGATATTTTTGTGTGGGGGTGTTTAGTAAAGGGTTATTCCAGATCCGAAAAAAGTTAAAATATGACCTAAAACTCTTGATTGTATGTTCACTGGATATGCAAATAATAGTAGTGCTTATCGGTTTTTAGTTCATAAAAGTGATAATACAGATGTACATGTCCATACTATCATCGAATTAGTAGTTGCGTCGTTTTTTGAACACATATTTCCTTGCAAAGAAACACATGACGAAAGTTCTGTAAAATAAACTTATGATACTGCTTTTGGCAGTAACGAAAATCTAGATAAAGGTAATCTAGGAAAAAAGGATATCGAAGAACCTAGACGAAGTAAAAGGGCTAGAACTTCAACATCCTTTGGACCTGATTTGCTGACATATCTGTTAGAAAATGAGTCTCAAACTGTTAAAGTTTTATGTGTATAGGACTGTAACTAGATTAGGATTATATTTTGTTTCCTAAATAGAATAGTAGATTAGTTAGAGTTAAATTAGATCTCGTTTTACTTGTATAAATATTACACTTGATGAATAGAAAATTATTCAAAACCATTAAACTTAACACAAACCTTTAAAAAAGTTATGATCACTCAAAACATTCCTTTGTGGAAATAGGCAATCAACAGTGAAATAAAATCCATACTGCAAAATCATACCTGAAAATTGATTGATCTCCCACCCGGTAGCAAACCACTTGGATATAAGTGAATATTTAAGAGGAAAATAAAAGCAGATGGTTCAATAGAAAAATACAACACGAAGCTTGTAATAAAGGGCTACTGACAAGCAGAGAGAGTAGATTATTTTGACACTTATTCACTGGTGACAAAAATTACTTCCATTAGAGTGCTAATCACTATAGCAGCATTGTTTAACCTTGAAATCCATTAAATGGATGTAAAAATAGTTTTCTAAAATGTGATTTAGATGAAGAAATTTACATGGAACAAATGGAAGGTTTCATAGTTCTTGGTAAAGAAAAGAAAATTTGTAAAGTTATTAAATTCTTGTATGGATTAAAATAAGCACCAAAATAATGGCATAAGAAATTTGACAATATGATGATGCCAAATGGCTTTAAAATCGTTGAGTGTGATAAGTGTGTTTAGGTGAAAAACACGTTAAAGAGATATGTCATTGTTTGTTTATATGTGGATGACATGCTCATTATTGGAAGCAATAATGACATGATCAAATCTACTAAGAAAATGGTAAATTCAAAATCCAACATGAAGGACATGGAAGTAGCTGATGTTATTTTAGGGATAAAAATACTAAAACATCTAAGGGATATGTATTATCTCAATCAAATTATGCTGAGAAAATATTTGAACTTGTATTGTAAGGACGGTGATCATCTTGTACGCACTCCCGTGGATGTGAATCTTCATTTTTATTTAACTAAGAACGCTGGACCATGTGTCTCTCAATTGGACTATGCTTGAATCATTGGAAGTCTCATGTATTTGATGAATTACACGAGACCAGATATAGCATATGCTATTAGCAAATTGAGTAGATATACCAGCAACCCAGGAGTTGACCATTGGAAGCCATAACTCGGGTTTTGCGATACTTTCAGTATACCCAAAACTATGGCTTGCACTATATAAGATATCCAGCAATTTTAGAAGGCTATTGTGATGTAAATTGGATATCAGATACTAAAAACTCTAAATCCACGAGTGGATATATCTTTATGTTAGCAGGCGCTGCTATTTCTTGGAAGTCTTCTAAACAGACCTGCATTGCTAGGTCCACAATAAAATCTGAATTTATAGCTTTAGACAAAGCAGAAGAAGAGGCAGAATGGCTTCGCCACTTTTTAGAAGATATTCCATTGTGGCCTAAACTTGTACCTCCAATCTGTATACATTGTGACAGTATGTTAGTAATAGGGAAGGCACAGAACAATATGTATAATGAAAAGTCTAGACATATACGTCGTAGACACAACACCATTAAACATTTGCTCTCAACTGGAATTATTTCTATAGAATATGTTAAGTCTAAAGAGAATGTCACGGATCCATTAACAAAAGGTTTAGACAAAGAGCAAGTGATACGTTTATCGAGGGGGATGAGATTAAAGCCTATGTCATAACAGTTGTCTAAAGGGAACACTACCTAGCTAACTGAAGATCCCAAGATCTAGGTTTAAAGGAAAAACAAAGTTGTGTGTACACTTAGTAGTATCACCTTGGAGATATTTCTTCAATACATTCCTATGATACCAACAAGTGATTCTTGCAGGGCTTTAAGTTAAGTTATGCTTTTAATGATTCTCATATCCTGGTAATCCAAGTGGGGTATAGTAGGATACTCTTAATAAAAGTCAACTATACGAGTGTGGAGAGATCGCTTCTATGAGAACGAGAAGACTAAATTCTCTATAGCACTCATGAAAACCAGGAATTGCCTAGTGCCAAAATGGGCACAACTTTGAGAACCACGTGTGTTAAGAAAGATCCTGTGTGACTACTATTGTCTTGGTTTACACTAGCATCTAAATAGTTCAGGCATCGTGTCCACTAATTAGCCAGTACTCCCAATAGTAACTCACAACGGGAGGTTTAAAGTCAAAAGTTAGCTATCCTATGCAAGAAATTTCCACCAGAACTTTCTAGTCTTGAGTCAGTTTCTATTCTGCTAATTCGGTTCAGCCAAATCTCATTCATGTGGATTGTTGTAAAATGGTCTAGAGAGAGAATGGTTTTTTGCAATGTTTGAAGCAAAACCTAAGTGGGCTCCACATGTTATTTAATGTGGGTCTTAAAGTGAAAATTGTTCACATTCGATTAAAGATTACATTGATGTAATTTGTTTGTCTAAACCATTAATGGAAAATGAAATTTAGCTCCATAAAGATTCACTTGAATTTAAGGGATTGAACTTGAGTCCTATATAGGAAACTTAGAAGAATCCTAGTAGGTATCTAAAACCCAACTTTGGTTAAGGGTTTGGGCCCCAAGGGGTACCAAAGTTTTATCTATGGGGAGCACCTAGGGTAAATGGGCTTTGGTCTATTTACCCCCCCACACACATGTGTGCTGCCCACCCAACTGGCCCCGACCCAGCCCAGTCTCGGTCTCAGTCTCGGCCTCGAGTTCGGGTTTGGGTTCGTGGGCTTGGGCTTGGGCTTGGGCATCCTTCTATAACCTATTTGGCCAAATTTATTTAAGTAATGTAATTTACTTAAATTTAATTTTAATTCCTAAACGCCATGGGCTGGTTCTGACCCGACTAGGCGCGTTCGGTTCATCAGTTCGGTTTGGTTCAAAGTGAACAAGTCGGTTCAGTCTGGATGGACGCAATCAATGGTCCAACTGGTACGATTTTGCACCTGTTCAGCTGCTCCAAAAAGACACTCTACTCCTACAAATTCAGAGTTCTTCCTTTAGTGTTACTCACTCAAAAAAAAATTCGAAGTCTTCCTGTCATTTTGTCTTAAGTCATCTTATCCAATTCCTTTCTAGAAAGTTCAAACATCTTGTGGTTCACTGTGCACTCGAATTAGCCATTGTATCTTGGGAGACGAGCGCCCAGCAATTGCAAGCAATGGGCGAGGGCGAATATCGTCTTAAGGAAACAGTGCAAACACTGGACTTGACCATAACCAGTTTCTTCGAGACTTCATTCGTTTCGGCAACTAAACTATAAGTGTTCTAATCCTACTATTCTTTTTAATTTACATTCTGCCTAACTTAAATAAGTTACCAACAAATTAGTTTTATATGTTATAATTTATTTTATACAAATACAATTTTTCGGTAGATCATAAACAACATTCTACTCCTTTCAATCTCTAAATTTGAGAGCATCAACCAAGGTTTCTCTTGGTTGCTTCTTTTTTCACATTGCCATGTAACATTCTCGATCCATGCCTTGTCTCATCACCACTCGCCATTCTTGGTTGGGAATTTGATCATAAGATGGTATATGGAGGTTACTGTCCTTATACTATTCAATGTTGTCCGTCTCAGTATGATATTGTAGGTTGAATGCCCAAAGACAGCGGCCGGGTAGGTTGACTGGTCAACCAAAGAGGGAATATGCAAGATTTTGAGAAAGAAGTGAAAGTTCAATCACATAACTTGAGATGAGCTAATTCAATCCTTTTGTTGAGGTACGCATGAATTCACTCCCCACTCGAGGAAGTGTGTGACTCAATGTCAACTAACGTCGAACCCCACTCGGAACGACAAATTCCTTGCGCCAAGTTATGCTGGAATGAACTCTTACCTAAATTAACTCTCCCATTCCCAAAAGATTGAATGACTCTGTCTTCCTCAGAGCTTTCGTTTTCCTTCCTCTGATAAACTACAACTAGAAACCTTAACATTTTCGTCGACCGCCTCGAGGAGGTGCCTATGGTAACAGGCAACTGTATCACGCCAAGCAGTTGTAATCTTTCTCCTGAGAAGTGGACCACTAGAGATCAGATCAAGTGTAGCTAGTTTGATCAAATGCCCATCAGGTTGAAGGCTACCAAAAACAAGATGTTCGTTGAGTTACCATTGTTCATCATAATTGAGCTTGTCTTGTAATTCTCGAAGATTGTTGTTATTACCAAGGGGTCATCGTGTGGCTGTTAGGTCCCCCTGGCATGTTTCTACAAGAAGCTACTCAGTTGCTCTACCACTTTTCTTCCTTTCAATGACCGTTTCACTGTCATGACATCACAAATTCATTTTGTTTAGAGCCTCCTCAAATGTGCTTTCTAGGAAGAGTTGGTCTCCCTCCTACAATGAACCCTTCTGATATCATCTTTATCTCTACGGGCAATTGGATTGGATTGGTTGCTGACTCCTAGGTCTATCCTCCCTGCACTCTCCCAACCTCCTTTGGTCATTCCGATTTTGTTGACCTGCAATGAATCAAGCTAACATTCCCCTTTAGATTAGCTCCTCGATTTTCCTCTTAAGGTCGAAGCACTCAACCGTGTCATGGTCTTGATCTTTGTAGAGCTGGTAGTACTTAATTCATCCTTCTTATTAGGGTTTGATCTCATCGGCTTTGGCCAACGTACCTTTGAGTCATCAGTTATCTAGATCAAAACTTGCTCCATCAGGATGGTAACTGCAGTAAATATTTCAAATCGATCACTAATCCTTTTTCATTCGTCTCACCCCTCCTCATTGGAGTTATCTTCTTTCCTTTTGATGTTTGATAGGCTCTGGTTCATGCCTCTTCTTACTAGATTCCTCCATTTGGCTTGTTTGTGCCATCATCATATCCTCTTCATTCACACAAAATTGAGTTGTCGTCATAAGCTTAACCATGCTAGAGGACGGTCGTTTGGATAGGTGATAAAAGAACTACATCAACTATAATACCTTGATAAAAGCTCTACCGGTTATTTTGTCATCTACTTTGTTGACCACCAATACTTCATGAAGCGCTTGAGATAATCTTTGAGCAACTCCTCTCCCCGTTGCTTGATGTCTAGAAGGTACGTGTTCGATCGGTGAGGACAAAAACCATTGCAAAATTGATTGATAAAGAAGTTACTGAGATGCTCGAAGCTGTTTATAGTCTTCAGCATCAGCTTCCCGAACAAGACCCTGGTCGAGCTGTTGAGAGCAGTGGGGAAGGATTGCCACATGATCTCATTAAGAACAGTGTCATGTTAGCCTTTTACGTTTCCTACTATTCTAAGGGATCCCCCCAAGAAGTCAAAAAGGTACATAAGGGCATCGTGATCTTTAGAGGGGAGGTTTAGACCATCACCATCTCTGTAAACAATAGGATGAATTTATGTATCTAATTATCGCTTGTTACACTGCCTTATCTTCCATTTGCTTCATTATTCCCTCTAACTTCTCACAGAGTTGCTTGATCTCTATCCACTTGGTTGCTGAGTCCTTCGTGCTAGTAGGTCTAGGAATTTTCACCTCTCCATCTCGTGTCTTTTAACCTTACGTCTTCCTTCTTGATTCCAGTCCCATCATTGGGTTCTATCACAAGCTAGTTTGGCTGTTGCACATCTAGTGGTGGTGGCGACGGTGGCAATGCCTGTAACTGTCGAACCAAAGTTTCATTTTGCTCCACCAGAATAATCACTAGTTGTGTCAAGTTCTCTATATGTGCCTATAAGGGATTGGGGTTTTGAGAAGCCTCTTTCCTCAGCGGCCTCCATGAGATAATATGGTAGTCGCCATTGTGTTGTAAGTTAACTCTGTTGAATTTGTTTCTTAGTATGAAGAATTCAAACTCTTTCCTACAAATTGTGCCAAGCTGATGGTGTTGAAAACGTGATGGTTGTGTTTGTGTTCCTGCGGTGGTTCCTGCACAAGAGTCCTAGGACCAGTAGTGGTTTTCGGCCAACGACCATCCGACGATCAAATAAGTACTGATGTAGGGAGGTTGTATGCTAGAGTTTGAAGAATGTGAGTGAAAACATGCCTTGTCACTAGAGTTTGATAGGCTCTGGTTCATGCCTCTTCTTACTGGATTCCTCCATTTGGCTTGTCTGTGGCATCATCGTATCCTCTACATTCACACAAAATTGAGTTGTTGTCATAAGCTTAACCATGCTAGAGGGTAGTTATTTGGACAGGTGATAGAAGAATTGCATTAACTATAATCCTCTGATAAAAGCTCTGACGGTTATTTTGTCATCTACTTTGTCGACCACCAATACTTCATCATTGAAGAGCTTGAGATAATCTTTGAGCAACTCCTCTCTCCACTGCTGATTTCTAGAAGATACCTGTTTGATCAGTGATGACGGAAACCATTGCAAAAGTGATTGATAAAGAACTTACTGAGATGCTCGAAGCTGTTTATAGTCTCCAGCATCAGCTTCCCGAACAAGACCCTGGTCGAGCCGTTGAGAGCAATGGGAAGAATTGCCACATGGTCTCTTCAAGAACAACGTCATGTAAGCCTTTTATGTTTTCTACTGGTCTAGGGGATCCCCCCAAGTAGTCAAAGAGGTACATAAGGGGAGGGTTTTGACCATCACCGTCTCTGTAAACGGCATTGTTCTAAAAATCGATAAAATAGGCCGACTAATTGGCTAGTAATCGGTAGTCGGGGGGTTACCAATGGGATTATCGGCAAATCGTCCATAGAAACTGTTCTCTCCTAGGCGGGCTCCAGTCGCCCACTAATCGGCTAGGCGGCGACCAATCGGACTGGCCAACTAAACGGGCCGAGGAGATTATTGAAATGGGCCAATTTATTGTGAGAAACGGCCATTTTTTTTGGTCGAGCTATCATTATATATATACAGTTATATACCAGACTACCACCGACTATAGAACTTACCAGTTACTATTCATCTTTCGGCGGAACATCCTACATCTTCCGGCGACTACAGCGTTTATTAATCTCCATACAGCAGCAATCTCGTACGCCTCCCTCTCTCGCTCTCTAGTTCTCTCTCATCTCTAGCCTCCATTCTCGTTGTTCTCCTCGTTCTCGTCTCCCTCTTTGTTTCTCTTACTCTGTTATATGTTTCTGAATCTTAATTTTTATATTATCAGTGATTTAGTATACAATAATATTATAATATCTAATATCTAGCTTATCACACCAACTACTAATTATCTATTATATAATATCTGGACCAGATTCCTATATCACTATCAAGTATCAAGTATCCAATATTATAATATTAGTCTTTATATATATATATATATAATATCACTCGAATGCTGGATTCACTCATGTATAAGCAATATACTAATAATCTAATTCTATGGTACTATCAATATTCAATATTATATTATTAATCTATTAGTCATGACTCATGGCTACTGTACGTGAATGCCATATTGTATATATTAATATTATTAGTTATTAGTTATTATAACAGTGTATATTTTCCTCTCCCTCACTATTTGTTTGGTAATGTAGTATTTTTTATGTCATATGATCCAGGTAATAGGTATATTATTTTATCAATGTCTCAGAATCCGGTTAATTCTTTAGGGGCCTCTAATGCCAACACCGAAAGTTTATTGTTGAAAAGAGGGTCGAACGACATTGGATGGGATTATGGAGTTTTGGTGGATGCTAAGAATTTGGATCGTTTGAAATGCAAATTGTGTGGAAAAGTTTATAGTGAAGGAATTTATAGAATGAAACAACACATAGGTCATATTAAAGGAAACGTAACCTCATGCCCTAAGTCAACCAAAGAAGATCAAGTCAAGTGTCAAGAGGCACTTCTTGCGGCAAAAAATAAAAAGAAAGAGAAGAAGAAAGATTACAAGGAAATTAGGGAGGAAGTGGATATATTTGGTGATCAACAATTAGAAGACAATGAAGTTGAAGTTGAAATTGTAGGGTCAAGGAAAAGGCCCCATTATCTTGGTCCCATGGACAAATTTGCTTCGACTATCAATCCCGATTCTTCTTCCATCGATGCAAACAAGAAGATGAGACAACAAAACATAAGTGAAGCACTTTGGAAGGAAAGAACTCATAATGTGCATCAATTCTTGGCTCGTTGAGTATATAAATCTGATATTCCATTTAATGCTATCGACAATGATAGCTTCAAACGATTTGTTGAAGCGTTTAGTCAATTTGGACCGGGGTACCAACCTCAAAGCCAATACCTATTAAGGGAGCCACTACTAAGGGAGGAGGTGGAGATAACAAAAACTTCACTCAAGAAGCAAGAAGAGGAATTGGCTTTAACGGGTTATTCTATCATGACCGATGCTTCGACCGATCGAAAGAGGAGAAGCATTATGAATTTGTGCGTCAATTATAAGTTTGGGACTACTTTTCTTTCTTCTAAGGAAGAATCGGAGGAGTCACACACGAGGGAATACATATTCACCTATGTTGACAAATTCATTAATGACATTGGGCCACAAAATGTAATTCAAGTTGTCACGGAAAATGCTTCAAATAATATGGCCACGGCAAATTTGTTGAAGAGCAAGAGGCCTACTATGTTTTGGACATCATGTGCCACCCACACAATAAATCTCATGCTTGAAGGGATTGGTAAGCAATCTAAGTTCAGAGGAGTTATAGATAAAGCAAAGGCGTTCACAATATTTATTTATGCTCACCATAACACATTGTCAATGATGCGAATAGCTACAAAAAAGAGAGACATAGTGAGGCCAGGTGTTATTAGATTTGCCACCGCATTCTTAACTCTACAAAGTTTGATGGAGAAAAAACAAGACTTGAGGACAATGTTTAGTAGCAATGCATGGGGAGATAGTAAATGGGCTAAGAGCACAAAAGGGAAAGCAGCATATGCTACGATGATGAGTTTGTCATTTTGGAATGGTGTAACTTTATATTTAAAAGTGTTTGCTCCTCTAGTGAAAGTGTTTCGTATTGTTGATGGGGATCGAAAGCCCTCAATGGGCTTTATTTATGGAGAACTCAAAAAAGCAAAAGAAGATATCAGGGAAGCATTCAAACAAAATGAGACTACTTACCGACCAATACTAGAAATCATTGATGTAAAAGCCATGGGTCGACTAGATAGTCCATAGCATTTGACGGCCTATTTGTTGAATCCTTTTTACCATTTTAAGGATCATACCATTCAACATGATCCAATTATCATGGATGAGATTTTAAATTGCGTTGAATGTTTTTACCCTAATGATTTTGATGTCCAAGACCAAGTCATCAATAAGGACTTGTTGAAGTACAAGAGAAAAGAGGATGGATTAGGAAGAGCATTGGCCGCAAAAGGGTATGAGAAAAATGATGACAATTACGATCTGGGTAAATTATTTGATTTTTCTTGATTATAAATATAGTTGCTACTTAAATTGAATATATCTTAATACTAATTTTTTTTTTGTTTGTGCTTCTTTCATCACTAGTTGGATGGTGGTCTAACTATGGCAATCATACACCTATTTGCAAAGAATGACCATTAGAATTCTCTCTTTGACTACAAGTTCATCTGGGTGTGAGAGAAATTGGAGCACATTCGAAGGAGTGAGTGTATACTCTCTCTCTCTCCATAGAAGAAAAAAATTATTTCTTTTATGTATAGATACATACGAAGAAAAGGAATAGACTTGATACAACAAGATTGAGCAATCTAGTGTATGTCCAATTCAATGCCAAACTCATCAACAAGAAAAGAAGGGAGAAGGGAAGAGATGTCTTGCTTACAAGCGAAGCAACGCATGCACAAGGATGAATTGTTGATGGTGGTGATGAAGAAGTTGAGCCCAATTCAGGACTAACATGGGACGTGATTGGAGAAGCTATGTGAGCAGATGGAGCCCTTCAATCTAGAAGAAGTGCAAGAAATGTTGAAGTACGAGAACTACATGAAGAAGATTTTGACTCAGAAAATGACACGGAAGAAGAGCAAGATAAAGATTTTGACTTTGAGTCCGATGGAGATCAAATTTTAGAGGGATATGGAGAGGAAGAGGAGGAGATTAATATTATTTGAGATTTTTATGTGTAATATGTGACTTATGTTTATTTAATTTAGAACATTTATAGAAATATTTATTAAAAAAATTTTAAAAAAGGAAAAAACCGACTAATCCTCCTAGGTCGATCAATCCCCGATTACTAGGCTTATGCACTAGAAGGTCCGCCACCGCCCGACTAGTGCCTAGCGATTTTTAGAACACTGGTAAACGGTAGGATGAATTTATGTATCTAATTATCACTTGTTATGCCCCCTTATCTTCCATCTACTTCATTATTCCCTCCAACTTCTCACGGAGTTGCTTGATCACTGTCCACTTGGTTACCGAGTCCTCCGTGTTAGGAGGTCAGGGGTTTTTCACCTCTCCATCTCATCATGTGACTCTTAACCTTATGTCTTCCTTCTGGATTCCAGGCCCGTCATTGGGTTCTATCACAAGCTAGTTTGGTCAGTGCACATCTAGTGGTGGCAGCGGCGGCGGCGGCGGTGCCTGCAACTTTCGAACCAAAGTTTTATTTTGCTCCACCAGAATAATCACTAGTTGTGGCAAGTTCTACATATGTGCCTCTAGGGGATTGGGGTTTTGAGAAGCCTCTTTCCTCAGCGGCCTCCATGAGATAATATGATAGTCGCCATTGTGTTATTGGTTAACTCTATTGAATTTGTTTCTTAGCGTGAAGAATTCAAACTTGTTCCTACAAATTGTGCCAAGCTGATGGTGTTGAAAACATGATTGTTGTGTTTGTGCTCCTGCGGTAGTTCTTGCACACAAGTCCTAGGACCAGTAGTGGTAGGACCATTCGACGATCAAATCAGTACTGATGTAAGGAGATTGTATACTAGAGTTTGAAGAATGTGAGTAAAAATGTGCCTTGTCGTTGGCCTTGTAATCCCTTTTTACAAGATGAAGGATGGATGGATCCTAGTTGCGCTTATGGTCGCCAATCGCACTCCTCCTTCCTTACTAGAAGGAGCGGGTGATTTATTGAGGCCTTCGTGTCTGGAACTTTGAGCGCTATAAGGTGTCATTTGCCAAATCTTGCTGAATGGGTCCAGCGATTGGTTTTCTTAGACCGAGCGGCGCAACTCCCGAAAGGCTAAGTGCCTATGGGTAATGTGGTGATGAGTGTTTGATAATTGAGTGACTATTCACTAAGCAGATAAATGCTGGGGGTATGAGTATTGGACGATCGGGTATGAAGTAATGAGCGCCGAGAGACCAAATGCCGAGCCAAGCGAATCTGGCTCATCAATCTATAGTACAATTGTGGTACCTGCTTGCTGAGATATTCAGTGGGTTAGAGAGGCATGCGAGGTGGTTACTGTTTACATGACTGTGAGTTTTGGTGGCAGATACCAATTACTAACGTAAAAGGAAAACTCAATCACTTGCGCAAGGTAAGCATCCGAGTGTCTTATGGCAAAACTTATTTGGCAACACAAATGGCCCGCCTTACTGTTCACAAGGATGCAGATGCACGATGAAAGCCCAAAAAGAGTTTGAACTATGTGCATAGTTATTTACTCTTTAGGGAGGCTCATGACGTGGGTTAATGTTTACGTGACCAGGTAGTTTTGGTGGCTAAGACACCAACTATTGTGTAAGAGGGCACTCAATCACTTGCACAAGGTATATTGATTCTATTCTTAGAACACTAACTCTGAGTACCATTTACACTTCTACTTTCTATTCACTCTACTTGAGTATCAGTGTGTCTTACTGGCCAAACTTTGTGTGGGTAGCACTAATGGTGCCTTATGGTTCACAAAGATGCAGATGCAGATATAGATGCAGGAGGAGAGTCCAAAAGAAGTTCGAACTTGCTAGTAATCAGTGCCACTTTCACTGTGCACATCTTTCCATTAGAAAATTTGCTAAACTAGAAATTTTTTAAACAAAGGTTTATTTCGATGATGGGGTTAATATGGTTGCAAGAGAGGCGGCTACTAGATCCTATACTAAAATTGCCAAAGCCTATGTAGTCTCAAAGGTTGACCACTTGATATAACGGTTTAATCATATAATGGCATACTCCCATATATAATTAACCTCACACAATTTACCTAGCAATTAGCTGGGGAAGTTCTGGATGAAGCCCATCAGTGGCCACATAAGTACATTGGTTTCTAACTGAAAAGAAAAACTGATTGCCAAAGAAGTATTATGGGCTATGAGGGGATCTAGTTCAAAAGTAACAGTTAAGGCGGGCCTTATCATACTTAAAACAGACAAGAATATGATCAACAACAATTATCCACAAATACTTCTAAACGGGAGTCGTATTTGTATCATATCCGTATCAGCTACCAATACTCCTTCAATACCTGTAGACAATGATTATATAAAAATTCTTGTTATCAATGCATAATGTAATGCTGAAAAAATAGAAAATTATTTCTAAATCTTAGTCATACACATACCATTTTCTCGTATCGCTGTATACATATTTCATATCAGTATTCAAGCTCCATATATCAGCAAAGTAAGACAGTAAGCAACAAATCAACAAGGAGTTAAATACAAGAAGTTTGGAAACATATATATGAATAGATTAATTTCAAATCAAAATAACTAACAAGAGCAAAAGTCACGTATCATCCTCAGGGGAAAAACTCAGGGTTCATGCCTCGACAATGGAAAATATACAAAAAAAAAAAAAAATGCACAGAAGCCCCACAGCAACTTAGCGGATTCAACAAGAAGCTAAGCTCGACATAAATTAAAATGCCCCAGGACGAATATATATACAGAGTTCACCTAGAAATCGAAGTATTCAACCAAATTCCATAAAACTTCTGGATGAATGATATAAATATCAATGGAGATATAGCTGAGCTATACCGGTGAGTTGGTGATGGTGCAATCATAGACAGTTTCATAAAACCCTTCCTGAGGAGTTACTCTAGCTGCATCTTCAACCTTTAAAAGAGCAGACTTGAATCAACCACCTTCTCTTACGCAATTCCCAGGCAAGAGAAATTTATACTCATCAGCATTTTCCAAAAGATGAGACGGTAAATGAATGGCCGTAGAGGAGTGGGGTACGGGTCCCATTTTCCCGATAATTTCCTTGAATGTGTACTCCTCGGGCAGCATGTCAAATAAGTCTGCCCCTTCGCAGATCACCTTTTGGATTCTATTAGGGTTCAGATAACGAGAGAACCTCACTCTGTCAAAATGGCTGTAAGCCTTCATTTTGAATAAAAATTCATCAATATGGCGGAAGCAAAAGCTACAATGCCACCCTCCATCTGCTAATAGGACATCAGACTGGCGATAGTGTGCATATCTCGTCTTACCAGACTGATACCTGTGGACTGACGCTCTCCAGCTATTGTTATCAACAAGAAACTCAAAAGAGTATAAATAGTTCTTTAGTTGAAGATGGAGGATTGGAGGTATTTCGTTACACCACCTCAAGAGATCAATAGTGTGACTACTTGGAATCTCATCAATATCTGACATTATCAGCAAGTCATCATCTGAAATACCTGCTAGTTTAAGTAGATTATCCAATGCTTGTCGCTGATATGCCTCCTCAACAAATGGATTGTCTCTTCTCCGAAATCTACCTGGAATTTTCCCATAGCTCAAATGCGGCTCAGCAAATTTGAAATGATCTCGATTTGTTTCAAAAAACAACGGCTTTGGCAATCCGGTGAAGGTTGAGTTCGACTCAAGGACAACAAATCTGGTGACATAAGGGTACAATTCCTTCCATCTAATGGTGAGCATCTCCGCCTCATTGCTAAATAATACTGCATCAAAGACACGCCTTGGGTACTCACGAATTCCCCACCCATGAAGTTTGCACAGGTTCTCCATTGACACATTTGGGTGATAATAGTGAGTGATTTCAACAAAGGGCTTGGGTGGCAATTCCCACAATGGCCGTAAGAAATATGAGATCTTCTGCCCGTGCAAATATACGCCAACAATGCATGTTGGGAGCATAACAAATAGAAAGATGTAAGTTTTCAAATCCATTCCTCGCAGAATGCATCGCAGTCTCGACATGTGCAACACTTTGCTTGACTCCTGCAGAGTCATAAGAGAATATTAAATTATCCAAGACTCGACATAAAGAGAGACAAACATAAGCCCTATGCATTGGCTACACAAGGAACCTTGGGTAAGCAGCAAGAAGGTAACTACAAAGCAAGTTTAGAACACTGTCTGAACTACTACACAATGCACAAATTCAAATTTTGTAAATGAAAATTCACAACTTCATATTTCTCAGAAAAAAGAACATATTCATCACCCCCAGTCTGCATACCATGATGGATTTCTTTGGAAAGAGATATTATTTCATGTTTCCACTCTACTATTCCGACTTTTTTTGTAACTTAATGCTGAAGGTTAACAAACTAAAATCCCAAGGAACTTCATGGGTGTTTTTAGATTTCCCATCAAACAGAAATTGGGGGGAGAATATATCTATGCACATGTGCGTGTATTGGAATGTATGGGCGTTTCAGCTGAAATTTCAAGGGTTCCAATTAACACAATCACCTTGATCAAAAATAAAATAAATAAATAAATGAATCGCAGAATGAACAGAGACTATCTTTTTTATGTAGTTCAGGCTTCTCAGCAAATAAAACAATTGAGGAAGTTTCCCTTTTCCTCTTCCGAGTCTCTTCGGGCATCAAGTAATTAAAAGTTGAAAGGTCAAAATCATAACAAAATTTAGTGCGATCTAATGTTTTAATTCATTGTTAGAAAGAGGGCAAAAATTTACCTTATCACAGTCATCACCGCATATATCGTCCGTCTTCTTAGAGCAGTAATGGGATCCTCCTTCCACCATCGCATATATTTTCTCCAAAGATCTCCACATGTCTTTCTCTCAAACTACGACACGCGCACTATTTTCTCTCTCTAAATCTTTCCCTGGCAATCTCAGCCGCTGAAACCCAGATCAAACTTGAAACACTTCACAGCACCAACCCACCAGGAATCAATCGGAAAAAACGGAGATTTCTCACCCTTCACAACACCCCAGATCAAACTTGAAACACTTCACAGCACGAATCCACCAGGAATCAATCGGAAAAAACGGAGATTTCTCACCCTTCACAACACCCCGCTAATCGCTATCTCCCCTCTCTCTCTAAAACAATAAGAAGGTTCTCTTTAGTTTTCACACAAATCACAGCTTCACAAAAATAAAAGAATAAGAATGAATGAATTTATATCAGTCGTGCGTGTGAGGTAGAATCGTGAGTTGTGTTTGTGGGTATGTGTTGGTGCGCCTCTGGTGAATGGGTGGCATTTGCAAACGCTACAAGGAAGCCGTTTTTATTCAGTTTCTCTTGTAGCCTAGTTCTCTCCCTCTCCATATATACATACTGCATATATCAATAATATTTATAATAAATTTCACCACTGCGTGGGACCAATATATTTTTAATTCAATGGCTAAAATCGATTCATTTCACATTTTACAACGGTGTGGGGTCTACATATTTTTAATTCAATGGTTAAGATCGATTCAATTCAACAGTTCGAATCAGAATACATTTTCACAACAACTGTGACGATGATTTTGATTCAACAATTAAAATTTAACCCATTAAGTTTAATAAGCATGGGAAACATAAATTTGTTAGGGTTTTACACAGGGATTTGGCCCAACATAGAGAACCTCGCCTCTAGGGATGGTAATTTCATTCATTCCGCTCTGATTTGATCTGTTTGGATTGAAGTTTCTGAAATTTTTTTAAGGAACGAGTTAGATTTGAAAGAGAAAGTACAAAAAAACGAAGAACGAATAGGAAGCGAAACTTGGTATCTCCACTCCGTTTTAAATAGTTATTAAATAATTATTATTTTACATTATAACTCTTTTATTTATAACTATTTATAAATTTTTTTAAACTCCTTTAATATTTTTTTCTTAATTCATGTAAAAATGCCCATATATATATATATATATATATATATAATTGAAGTTATATATGTGTATAGATGCATATACGATCTCATATAGTTAAAATTCAATTTATCTTAAAAATAGTTAGTTTAGGATATAGTCTTGTAAATTTCAATTTATTTTGATGAATTAAGTTTTTTTTAATTTAAAACAATGGAGCGGGGATCGGAGATGGAGGGTGGGGTTCGTTCCTTGTTTGGAGATGAAAGTAGAGTTTGGATTTGGAAATCGAAAGCGAAAATAGGCAAATTCAGTCTCGATCCGTCCTGTTGCCATCCTTACTCGCCTCCTCTCCCTCATTTATTTTTCCAGACCTTTGTTCTGCCCCTTCTCATTCTCTTCCGTTTTACCTCCCTCCTCCGTCCTCTCTCTCCCCCCGTCTCCCCTCAAATCAGGTCCAATTCAGAAGGTAAATTTTGTTTTGTTCCTTTTTGTACTTACAGTTCTATCTTTTTATCTTTTATTATTTTGGGTATAATTTGTTTGATTGCCCTTGTCTCCTATTTTCTCAAGGATACGTAAATCATTCATGAGTTATATTCTTATTTTGTGATACAGCTGCTATTATAGGTAATGGATAGATTTAAGCTTTTCTTGACACATTTTGATCCATCTTCTTCTAAACTACTTTGAAAATTTTCCATCACTCCAGTTATTGAATCTTTGCAAGGGGTACAGTTGATTAACTTGAGGGGATACGTTTACAGAGGAACATAATGAATTGGTAGAATCAACAGCAGAGATGCTTCAAATATTATTTTGCCAGTTCTTTGACAGTTGGAGAAGTAAATTCTTTGGACGATGGTGAGTTTGAATGTATTGCATATTAGCATTAAGTGCCTTTATTCATATCCTATATTGTTTGAAAAGAATATCAACTCTCTTTTCCCAAATAGTGATTAGAATCATTTGACCTATGAACAAAATGGATTGATCAGTTAGCTCTAATATTAAACGATAAACAATCCTGTGGTGAATTTGACCCAATGGAAATTCTTTTTTTTTGTTTTTTTTTTTTCAATTGGTGTTGCAGAAAGGTAACGGATCATGTGAAAGTTGGCTCTCAGAATGGGTTTGAAGGGTCCATGGATGGTGGGTACAGTTGAAGAAAATATGGGCAGAAAGACATTGTGGGTGCCAAATATCCAGGTGACAGTCTATTTCCTTAACACATTTTTACAACGACTGAGATTGATTCGATCCAACGGCTGAGGGGGTGTGTGTGTTTGTGTTGTGTTATTGATCTTTTATGCACTTTTACACAATACATGCATATATATCCCCATCAACCAAACCAAATGCCAGCCCAACTTTGAAGCGATTGAAACGAGTCCCCATTTTGCATTCATTTATTCCATATCCACCGAATCAATAGGAAATTATAGTGAACTTTTACTAGAGAGTTCATTGAAACAAATGGGCAGGACCGGCAATGGCAGTGTGAATAGCAGAAATGATTAGAGTAGAAGTAGTTCGAAGTTTGAAACCAATGAAAAGGGAGGGCAGGTTGAGTTGATGAATTTGTGGTGTTGATGTTTTCTACATTCTCACCCTTGGTAGTGTCGGTATCTGAGAGCGACCTTAAAGAGCTCTTTGTATCTCAAAGGAAGCTATGTAGTAAAAGTACTTCAAACAGGTTTTTGGCAATTGCGGTGGAGGAGGTGAGAGAAGTAGATTTTGATTCAATGTCGGAGTCGGTGGAGGAGGTGAGAGAAGTAGATTTTGATTCAATGTCGGAGTCATTGGATCGTTGTTGAATTTTGGGATCTGGGTTGCATGGAGGTTGTGATGTTGGGGAGTGGCAGTTGGGTTGTGGAGGTGGTGGCGCTGGATCGACGGCCATGGAGGTGGTGTTGGTGACGGTTGTGGACAATAAATCATGTTATGGTGTACTATTTGTAACATAGTAGTGAAGGCATGAAGTGACATTGGATTTTTTCTAAAGAAAACAAGGTAGTATATCTATATAATTGCAATGACTTATTTTTTTGCTAATGGGATGATATGAAATGAAAAACAGGTGGGAGGTGACTTTGTTAAGGGTGAAGAGTACTGTGTGAGAGCAATATTGGCAAACCCAAGTGATGGCAGTGTTGTAAGGAACACAATCATCAAATCGAAAGATGCTTCGAAGGGGTCAGGAGATGAAGATTGTGATGAGTTCCAGTTCTACTCTGAGTAGGGATATTGTAAATGGTCTAATTTGATAAAATTTATGGAACCGAACTAGTTATTCGGTTTGAAAATTTTGTAAATCGAAACCGGACCAATTTCACCAGTCCAGTTTCAATCGATTTAAGCCGGTTTTGGTCCAGTTTGAACTTTTTAATTTTTTAGACAATATTTTAGGCTAAATACAAAAAAGAAGTGAAAAATTAATAATTAGGAATGAAATTTTCAACAATAGAAATGCATTGAACATTACTCTGAAAGATTGATCAGTTCGAAATTATTCTTATTTTTTATAACCGGACCGGTGGTTTTCTATTTTCACTCACTCTCTGTAAATAATAATTTTAATTTATAATACACAGTAATGGTCTTAAATCCTAATGGATTAAATGACTAATGAAGTAATGGGTTATAAGTTATATCACATAAACCTAAAAATATAACATATTTTTATTTATATCCCCATCCGGTCAGGTTTGGATTGGTTTTGTATTCCCCCAAACTGAAATCAGACCGAAAAAACAATTTTTCCAATCTCTCAAACCGAAATCAGACCGGACCGAATTTTTTAATCTTCAAATTATCAGTCCAATCTAATTTTTCGATTTTTATTTTTACCACTAGCTCTCGAGGGTAATCCTTATCTATATTCAGTGCGATTGGTGAAGATAGCTAGGAAGACGTCAGTGAGTCGTGTTTGGTTTGGGTATGGGCTGAGCCTGGATTTTCGGTAGTGGGCTAGCCAATGTGGCCGATTGTGTGGTGAGCCTAATTAGTTGGTCTCTTGCCAACATTGTTAGGCTTTTCTATTTCTGTTTGTATCTATTTTCTATCAATATGACATATGTAGACTTTATTTTGTTATGTTTTTGTATGGTTTTAACTCTGTTAAGTGTTTTTTTATTTGGATAATAGTTGAATTTTGATCCTATTAACGCAATGAGCTAATAGTTTGAATTTGAGTTTTAATATGAATTCGATTTCATTGGTTTAATTTCATTCGTAGTGCCGTAAGCACAGGTAATACGATAGGAAATCTTATGTTTTAATGTTCGGTCAAGTGCCTTTAGGCACGGACAATCCGCTAGTACTATATATATATATAGGGATTTCAAATGTCCATCTTTAAAATCTATGCCCTACGCCATGGCACAAGTCTGATTTTGTTCATTTTCTGCCATGTGTGATTATCTAAAGATCCACTTCAATAATCAAAATTAGCTATTTTGTTTTGATTTGTTTCTTTAATTTTCAAGACAAAATTCAGCTCCATCGAACATCGATAAATGTTTAATTTAAGAATATAATTTTTAAGCTTTAAAAATTAAAGTTTCAAAGTAAAAATTTAAATTTTTACGTTAAACACTTACGGATATCCGTTATAATAACTAAAAAGTTAATGAAAAGAAATAGAAACTTTGTTCACCCTAATGCCTTGTTCAGTTAGCGGGAAAAGAAAGGAAAGTCCAGGAATAACTAACTTTTTTGCATTTTTTATATGTTCAGTTAGCGAAAAATTGTGGGACACATGTATCTAACTTTGTCAATGAGATTAGCTTTTCCTTAAAAGATATTTTGCAAAAAATACAAGATTTTGCAGGAATCTTATTTTTATACTACTTTCTTATACAATTAAACTATTAATTTTTAAATTTCTCATGAATTTCTTTTATCAAATGAACACATAAAGAAAAATATATCTATTTTCTCTTTACTTTACTTCACTTTACTAAATTTTTTTCATGAACAATTTTCTCACATTAATTTCTTAATAAATGAACGAACCTAAGGTGAAGAAAGGTGGACTCCCATCCCATGGACATGTGATTCTTTCGGTACAAACATGTACCTAAGCATCAAATTTTGGTCAATTCAAAGTTGTTGCATATTTTTATGGATTCGTTGTTATACTGAGATTGGGAAAAACTAAGCCAACTCAACATGTGCACTTGGCACTCCAAAGTATCTGAGAGAGAGAGAGAGAGAGAGAGAGAGAGAGAGATCTTCCACTAGGAACTTCCTCGTCATTTCCTTTTGATTTCCTCCACCTCCATTAGTTTGGGTCAACCTTTATGTTTTCTTACTCGTTTACAACTTCCGTTTTCTAATTGTACTCATGCCAACAAATGCCAAACCTCTCCATACCCAAAACACATGTTGGCAACAAGTAGAACAAGAGATTGTTTTTTTAGGTTAACCAATTGTTGAAGTTGTTAAGAGTTTATCTTTCAATAAGTCTTGTTTGACCTATTATTTAGGAAGTCTATTGGTAGTATGTCATTTCTTTAGCATGCAGTACTCTAGTAGTGGAGAAATTGTTGGGTCATGAAACTTGTTAGTTTCTATTTATCTCGTAGGTTTGTTTATGCTTTTCTATTTAAGTTGTAATAAGTTCTTTGAATAATTAGAGTGTTGAATCCCAATTCTAAAAGGCTTCTTTGTGCTTTGTTCTTTGAGCTTTGAGCTAGCTTCCTTTAATTCTTGACATTTGGTATCAGAGCCAAGTCTTGCTCGAAACACTCTCCACAGAAATAGTAGCTTGTTTCCTTGTTGCAGCAAAAACCCAAGGCATCTGATAAGATGGTCAATAACTATGTCCAACTAGCAATTCCCCATTTTGATGGACAATATGATCATTGGAACATATTGATAGAGAATTTCTCGAGATCAAAGGAGTATTGGACTCTTGTGAAAACTGATTTTGTTAAACCAAAAGAGGGAGTAGTGCTGACAACAGCTCAACAAAAGACACTTAATGAGCAGAAGCTGAAGGACCTGAAGGAGAAAAATTATTTATTCCAGGCAATCGATCATTCTATTTTGGAGACTATTCTCCATAAAGGCACTGCCAGAGAGATATGGAATTCAATAAAGAAGAAATATAGAGGCTCGGTGAAAGTTAAGTGTAATCTCAACTTCAAGCACTCTATAGAGATTTTGAAACCCTTCAAATGACGTAGGGAGAGTCAGTGAATGACCATTTTTCAAAAACAATGGCAATTGCAAACAAGATGACACGATGAATGCGATCACCATAGTTGAGAAGATTCTTTGATCAATGGCACTGAAATTTGACTATGTCATTTGTTCTATTGAAGAATCAAACAACATTGATGAACTATCAATCGAAGAATTGTAGAGTTCTTTGCAAGTTCATGAGCAAAAGGTGTACCGGAGCAGTAACAACAACACTGATGTGCAAGCATTGAAAGCTTTTACCTCTAGTAACTCCTCAAGTTCAAGAGGTAGAGGCCGAGGTCAAGGTAGAGGATAAGGAAAAGGAGGTTGAGAAAACAACGATGGAAGTAGGCAGCAATCAAATTTCAAACATGATGGTCATTCTCAAGGTCCTGGGAAAGATCATAATCAATACTTTGACAAGTCCAACATTGAATGTTACATATGTCACAATTTTGGTCACTGCTATTCTGAATGTTACACCAAGTTTCCTAGTGACAAAGAAATGGGGGAGAGGTCCGATTTTGCAGAGAAAGGGGAATAGGAAACCCTCTTGATGGCGTTCCATATCAAGGAGAATGAGCTTGAACCAGACATATGATATCTTCACACCGATTGCAACAATCATATGTGTAGTAGTACTTATTTAAATGAAGATTTTCGTACTACTGTGAGTTTTGGTGATCATTCTACAACGAATGTTACGGGAAAAGGTGATGTTCAAATCAGGACTAAAAAGGATAATATTGAGACCCTCTCAAATGTCTTTTATATTCTTGACCTAAAGAGCAACTTGTTAAGTGTGGGACAATTGCAAGAGAAGGGTATGAGACTACAACCAGAGGAGGCGATTGTCAAAATCTGTGATCCTAAAAGGGGTCTAATTACTTGTGTTGAGATGATGCAAAATGGGTTATTTTCGCTACAAATCAAGAATGTGTATACTTGCTTTTATGGCCAAGGTGAATGATCCAACGTGGCTTTGACATTTTCACTATGGTCATTTGAATTTCAATGGCTTCAAGACTCTTTCCAGGAAGAACATGGTGACTGGTCTTCCTCAAATTATTCCTCCCTCCAAAGTATGTGAAAAGTATGTTGTTGGCAAATGACACCGTGAGGCATTCCCAAAAAAAAAGGCATATAGAGCGAAGAGACCAATGGAATTGGTTCATTCTAATATATGTGTTCCCATTAACCCTTTATCCAATGGCTAAAATAAATATTTGACGATGATTGCCGAAAAACATGAATTTAATTTTTACAGAAAAAATTTGAAACTTTTACAACATTTAAAAGTTTAAAGCCCAAGTGGAGAATGAAGTTGGGAGAGCCATTAAAACTCTCTGTACTGATTGTGGTGGAGAATAGATGTCACGAGAATTTGTAAATTTTTGTGATGAGCATGGTATTCGAAGGCAATTGACCGCAACCTACACACCCTAGCAAAATGGTGTATCAGAGAGAAAGGATTGAACCATGTGAGAAGTATGTTGGCAAGAGGGAGAATTCTGAAGAGTTTTTTGCCAAAAGTAGTGAATTGGAGTATCCATGTGCTGAATCGGAGTCCTATATTTGCCGTTCAAAATATCATGCTGAAAGAATTTTGGAGTTGATGAAGGCTAGCCATTGATCACTTCAAAATCTTTGGGTGCATTGCATATGCACACATTCCATATGAGAGGAGAACAAAGCTAGATGACAAAGGCAAAATTGTATTTTTCTAGGGGTTAGTGAACAATTGAAAGCCTACAAATTGTTCAATCGTATCACAAGAAAGATTGTCATCAACTAAGATATTATTTTTAATAAGGAGAGTACATGGAATTGGACTAAAGCCGCAGGGCATTAACAACTACCGGTGAGTTTTGACGAAGAAGAAACAACAACACAACTGTAGCCAACCTTTTCTGCTGATACTATGTTGCTGCAGTCAGATTTGCAGGTGCAACAGTCACTCAACTCCAACGAAGCCCAAGAAGTAGGGACAAGATCTCTATCTCAACGAACGAAGAAGAGACCTGGATGGACGATGGACTACGAGGTTAGTGGTGATAATTAATCTGATAATGAGGATACACTTGCACATTTAACATTATTTTCAGATTGTGATCCCATCACATTCTAAAAAGCTGTCAAAGATTTGAAATGGCAAAAACCCATGAATGAGGAGATCAAGTCTATAGAGAAAAACGATACTTAAGAGCTATCAAAACTTCCAAAAGGGTAGAAATCCATTGGTGTCAAATGGGTTTATAAAACAAAGTTGAAGAAAGATGGTGGAGTTGAAAAATACAAAACACAGCTTGTTGCAAAAGGTACAAGCAAGAATTTGGTGTTAATTACAAAGAGGTGTTTGCTCCCGTTGTGAGGCTTGACACTGTTCAATTGGTGTTATTCGTGGCTGCCCAAAATTCATGGCCTATCTTTCAAATTGATGTGAAGTCAGTATTTTTGCATGGCGAATTGGAATAAGAGGCGTACATTGATTAACCTCTTGGGTATGCGAAGCAAGGTCATGAGAACCAGGTATACGGGTTAAATAAAGCATTATATGGACTAAAACAAGCATCAAGACCTTGGTACAGTCTTATAGATACTTATTTTGCTAAGGAAGGTTTCTTTAAATGTCCTTATGAGCACACACTCCATACTAAACTTGGAGATGATCAAAAGATGCTTATTTTGTGCTTATATGTTGATGACCTAATTTATATCAGTAATGATAAAGCCATGTTTGATAATTTTAAGCAATCTATGATGGATGAATTTGATATGACAGATTTAGGGTTGATACATTATTTCCTTGGCATTGAAGTTGTGCAATCAACTACTTGTGTCTTTATTTCACAGAAAAATTGTGTTTGGGAGATTTTGGACAGATTCAAAATGAAATACTACAATTCAGTTTCTAGCCCAATTGAATATGGTTTGAAACTCACAAAGAATGAAGGAGGAAATAAGGTGGATGTTATTCTTTACAAGAAAATAACTGAAAGTCCCATGTATTTGACATCAACAAGGCCAGATATCATGCATGTAGTCAGCCTAATCAGCCGATACATGGAGTATCCAACCAAAATTCATCTCTTAGCCTCAAAGAGAATTTTTCTCTACTTGAAAGGTACTGTGTATTTTGGAATTTTATATAAAAATGGTGGAGAGTCAAATATGATTGGATTTTCAGATAGTGATTATGATGGAGATCTTGATAATAGAAAGAGTACATCTGGATTTGTGTTCATGATCAATTCTAGAGCTGTCACATGGTCATCTAAAACACAACAAATAGTAACATTGTCAACCACTGAAGCTGAGTTTGTGGCTGCAAGTTCAAGTTCATGTCAGGCTATTTGGTTACGAAAGTTACTTGAAGTTCTACACAATCAACAACAAGGTCCAATCTTAATTTATTGTGATAATATTTATGCAATAAAGCTTTTACAAAATTTAGTCCTACATGGGAGGAGTAAGCATATTGATTTGAGGTACCATTTCTTGCATGATTTATGTAAAGATAATGTTATTGATTTGGTGTTCTGTAAAAGTGAGAATCAAGTTGCAGATATCTTGACTAAGCCCCTCAAGCCTGGTACGTTTATGAGGCTTCGAAGTCTACTTGGAATATGTCCAATGAAGTATATTGATTCTGCTGAATAAGAGAATAGAGCTAACTGTTGAAGTTTTTTTTGGCTTTGTAAACTGATGTCTTTGCTCTTTATGACATTTAGTATAAGGGAGGGTGTTAAGTATTTGTCTTTGAATAAATCTTGTTTGACCTTTTTTTTAGGAGGTCTGCGTCATGGAACTTGTTAGTTCCTATCTAATTGTTTAGTTTGTTTATGCTTTTCTATTTAGGTTGTAATCAGTTCTTTGAATAATTAGAGTGTTGAATCCCAATTCCAAAAGATTTCTTTGTATTTTGAGCTAGCATCTTTGTGGTTTGAGCTAATTTCCTTTAATTCTTGACAGAAGTTAGAGCTTAAATGGATAAATGACCTACTAATTAGAAACACTTTTCTTTTTATAATAAAACTAGTGACACTTCACAAATTACCTCATTTTATGTCGCATATCTCGGTGGCAAACATCTACAGAGTGTTCAAATAAATGGGATAGACTCCAATTCTCTAACCTAGGCATGCAATATAAAATGAGGTAAATCGTGGAGTGCCAGTAGGATTGTTCTTCATTTTAAGAGTTTTCTAAGTAGTGTCTTGCGGACATCAATTAAGAGAGAATTAAATATGACAAATGACCTATTTTCATTGAAAGTAGTATATGTTTTTGTCTTAGATACTAATTAGAAATACTTTACTGTCAGCTGCTCACTAAACTGTCTTTCTTGGTTTGGCTCTACTCTTAAGCGATCAGCACATACACATGCGCGGGAGCATTGCTTTATGGAACTAAATTACTAATTTAAGAAAAAACATAATAATACTATTTAAGCTTTACCTTCCTCATATATGAATGTTTACTTGACCTGATTTTTTTTCTTAATGATAAATATTTTAAAAATTTAAAACTGAATAAGTCAAATCATCTAATAAAATTGAGATTAATTCTATTTACATCACATAAAAAATCACTTAAAAACTAGTGAAAGTTCTTATATAGAATTGTCAAAGTAACCATCATGAATACTAAAGTGACATAATACTATAGCAGGAAAATTACCAATTCGCGTTGGTTTAACACATATGGCTATTGGTGATGCTAAACTATTTTGGTTTGGGATTCACCAACTACATAACAGATAACTCAAAAAATTACCTGTAGATGTCTTATTGTTTATTTAGTTTGAATGATATTTTCTGTCACACCCTCATTTTTTAATATATTATAATCATAATTTATCATAATTAAAACCTCATATTATTCAATAATCGACCCAATATCCCAGATCAATTCATTCTAAAACATACCATCAAAGCCAAGCTTAAGGATGTTACATCAAAATGGACAAATTTTCAGCCCGTTACATGTATCAAAATAGATTACCAAAATCAAATGTTTACATTTTTTTTACACAAAAACTAACTCGAAAATAAGTGATATTACAACTTTCAAAATCAGTTTGAAGACGCTGGTTATCTCCTATCAACATCTTCGAAACATACATCATACAATACATCTCACGCGCCTCATGCTAAGCATCTAAAAAAACACCTGTAAAATGATAGGGTATACTACATAGTCTAGTAGGAATGTCTACACAAATAATATGTGACTACGAACTAATATGTCACATAACATGAATTATAAACAATAATCCAAACATGACCTTATATGAAATACATGATAAGCATAAACAACACATTCATCCATTTGACGATACCTTTTCATTACTTATTCAACCATTCTTCATTATCGACTTATTATCTGTTACCATTTCACAGTACCAGTTCGTTACCCATTAACCATTACTCATTACTGATCCATTCCTCACTTCATATCTCATATTTCCTCGTCAATGTATCACAAATCTGCCATCAAGCCAACACTTTTATCCCTATGTTCACTCGTTAGGTTGTACCTCACGTCTCACATCCCACAAACATGGTCAATGCATTTCATTTCACATCGAATCTTCATGACTTAATGTAACCGATTCACCCAAAAAAACTTGAAATTTGTACCAACGATTCTATAGTACTGACTTACCACCAAACGAATAATTCAATCAATACAAAACTCACACATATTCTTAAACTTTCCATATCGTGGTTCATTCATCATTCCTAGCACAACATTCTAAGGTGCTAGTCATAACATTATTACTATACCTAGCACTCTCTCGATGGAGGCTAGTATGTCATTTTGTATCACCTCTAGCACTTATCCAAATGGAGGCTAGTACATCATTTCGTAGCATTCTTAACACACTCCGAATGGAGGCTAGTATCTCATTTTTTATCCCTCTTAGCACGCTCCGAATGGAGGCTAGTACATCATTTCATATCATTCCTAACACACTCCAGTCGAAGGCTAGTATCTCATTTCCTCCTATTCCTAACACAATCCGAATGGATGCTAGCACATTAAGTCAGATCACTCCGGTCGAAGGCTAGTATCTTACCAATTTTTTACTTGTTCAGTGTTTCATGCTGTAAAAAAAGGAGTGCAAATAAAACAATGAATACAAAAATTAGGTACCGAAAAATAATCTAGGGATGATTTTATTTGTATGTCTTATAATTTTATAAAGGGTTAGATGAAACAAAATATTTTTTTCGCAAAATAATAGTAGGTGTTTCCTATCTTTTGTTTGTCCAACAAACAAAAAAGGAACTTATTTATCCTGGTTAGTTCTATTTTAATTTTTATCTTAAGTTGTGATTAGAATACATATTTGTAGATAGATTTCCGAGATAAAGCAAAATATAGGAAACATTGAATAAGATAACCCCCGTCGTCCCTTCCTTTGCCACATTCGTCCACAGCCTTGATGAAAGATAGCCTCGAGTAGCCAAATTCAATCCACGTGCATAATTGAATTTAATGCATGGGTTTTAGGTTTAGGTTACCATAACCGGTGATTCGTGTCATATGCAGACATCAACTAATTTTGAGTCTTTAAATCAAGGATCAATCGTGTAAGAACTCATACTTTTTTAATTTAATAATAAATGAATAAATAAATAAATTATATTTTATATTCAATTTTGAATATTTAGTTAATCCCGAACATTTAGATATCTATCCTGTGTACTTATATTTCATTTCACTCATTATACATGTCTATATATGTAATTTCATACATACGTACAATTATAATGTAGATACACATACTACATTCATTCCCTTACCATGTGGTGTCACCACACCAAAACATTTCCACTTAGCCATCACATGGTACCACATACGCCTGATCACTACCCTCCTTCCCCCCAAATGTATAGCAACGAGTCAAGCATCAATCCTCAGGGACATATGCAATTGATTATCATGACTTAAATTGAATCTATTTTAATTTTGAAAAACAAAGTTTGATTTTATTTAAACTAACGAAGTATTGAAAAACAGTACAATAATAAAAATGCTAAGAATTCAATAGAAAATGATCTAGGGCTCAAATCCACTCTAACCCTTTGCAATAATAATTTCAAGTTATCTAATATTCATTATCTGGATCTGTCAAACACAGTGCAGGCATCAAGTCCACATGATTTTTCTTAAGAATATTCGTTATTTGCCAACTGGCATAGATTATTGTACTTAGAACAAGCTGTCTTACCAACAAGATTCGTCTCAAAGGGATGGATCATCTGGTAGCATGATACGTCTTATGAGGTACAATCTATCTCAGTTAGTCATAAAAAATTAGTTAAATTCTAGTTGTATGCAGTGTTTAGAAATCTAGAGTGTAAACATGTGAAACATTTAGAAAGAAGTAGACAACTTTTGCAAACCGAAAGCTAAATTTCTATATCATACAATGTTGATCGGAACAGTGAAAACCAAAATTTAGAATGAAATACACATTACTGGAAGTCGAAGACAACTCTCTTCTTAAACTGTCTAACCTTTCCTGAGCTTTCTTCCCTTTGAAGACAGCTCTCTCATGAAGTTTCTCTAAAAAATTTAGAAATAATCTGATTCTACTGTCCTTCCTTCCTTTTTATAGACACCTTTGCTGCCCTAAGTTGTCCAGATGTGGACAAGAGCTGTCTGGATGCTTGTGTGAAGAAGTAATCCATAAAGTCTTTTTGATATTTGTCTGGATGCATGTTTCTCATTTGGATGCCTAAGGTTGTTGATATTAAGGCTAACGTCTGCATGACATGGCTTGGGGTGATGGGCCGTCCAAATGCCTGTTTGGAACTGTTCGGATGCGGCTTAGGTAATTACTGATGTGGAGTCCCTTTATTGATGCAAAAAATTCGTTTGGACGAGGATGAGCATGTCTGGACAGCTGGCCTAGAATACTCACCAAAGAGATTTGCTAAGTGGTATCCGGACGCGGTTTAGGGATGTCTAGAAAAATAGCTTGAAATGTTCTCCAAAAAAGCTTTGATTTGTCCTGTCCGAATATATGTTGATACTTTTTAGCCTTTAAGTGCTTCGTACCTCCCCATTTTCATTGTTCAACTACTCCTATACCTGAAATGTACAAAATACCAATTAAACAACAAGTGACATGGCCCGCAAGACTTAACAAAGATAAATTGGAGAGCCCAAATGTCAACATTTTTGCACGTATCACAGCCCCTAACTTATACTTCGCTAGTGCTCGAGCAAAGAAAAACAGACAAAGCAATAAACGCTAAACTAGACGTGTCCAACTTTTGTATAGTTCACGACTGCATTTATTGTGTCCAGCAAGCCTTTTAAACTCCTAGGTAGCTCTAGTAATATGGGTGAAGTCTCGTGAGGATTTTCAACAATGATACCCATAAATAATCGTGAATTATGTCTCTACAACTCAAGCATCCAAACAATAAGCATATTTCATGAATTCTAACCAAGACATGTAGATAACACACAAAGTTCAAGATACTACCAACTGATAAAGGAATTCAATTAGCATCGAAACTTGAAATGTGTGTGTGATCCCAATCAAGCAAGGCATACAATCTCAAGGTCAAGAAATGAACCGCATAAATCTATATTAAAATCATATTCGGACTCAAATCTTACCGAATATACGCTCAACAAGTAAACCTCTTAGAACATGTGCACATATATGTACTCCCATACGTGGATAGGGCGGAGGATATGTAAGACATGCAAGTTATCCGCAATTCAAGACTCTAAAAAACGTTCCATATGATCGGTAGTCTCATGAATGGAATCCCAAATACTAGGATCAAACTGTAGAACCCTATTACCTCATTATGTTTCAAGCATTCATGTAATACCTATTTTTTTAATTTAAATTTAATATTAAAAAATGTTTTCTTTTATTGAAATAGTTAACGTTGACTTGGACTATTTACATGTGGTTACCAAACGACGGTTGATGATCGCGAGAGTGCACAAACTAAGATGAGACGAGAAGCATAGGATAATTATTCCATTTCCCTTCTTTATTTATTTATTTATTTTTTAGACGTTGAAGTCTTAATGAACAATCAGTTTGTTTTTTTTGTCTTTGGTAGATGAATGGACAATTAGTTTTTTTTTTGTCATAAAGGGATTGTGTCTAATTAACAACTAAGGGGGGGTTATATCTCTTTGGTTTCACCACTTCATTTTTTTCATGTAATACAGAAAGTTTGAGAAATAGAGAGAGTGAGATTGTAAAGGGAGTAGGAGGTCTGCCATATTGAAGCTCTACCATTTCGTTTTGTTCTTCGATTAATCGCATATTCAGGGTAGGGATGATTACCTTCCAACCCTTAAGTGATGTGTTTTTGTTTTTGATTGCTGCAATTTTAGTTCAAATCGCATATTTTATGTCTCTGTTAGATCACTAATCTTAAATCAAGAAAACCCCAAAAATTAGTTGATTGCAATCTAACTTAATCGGTAACGATGACAAATTTTATTGTGACAAATGACAAATTAGTGGTAGAGAACTTTACCTCAACCCTTAGATCTAGCACTTTTAGAGTAATCGCATTAAAATTTATCTCTAGTAGTCACTGTTTTTGAGTTTCCTGTACTAGTACAAATATCTTGTTCAGACGTTGTTCGTATTTTTATTTTTTTATTTTTATTTTTTCCGTTTCAACTTCCAAGAGGTGAGTGAAAGTTAGGGAGTATGTCTTTGGTTTCTATTTCCAATTCATTTTTACTCAAGCTGGTGGTTGGGAAGACCCCAAATTAAATTTTATACTTTTGCTTCTACGTGATTTATCTGATCATGTAGTTATTTTTAAATCTTAAAATTAAGGACCTCATACTTTGTAATGAAAATCTACCATAATTCTTTATGATTAAATCATTAAACACCAAACCCAAAAAGACAAAAAAAATTAGAATGACTTATGTTATTTAGGCAATGGTTTCATCCAAGAACATGTATCATGGCTAGCCATTGACTGGAACAGTAATCTCCACTCAATCAAATGGATTTGTTTGGTCTCCAAACACTACGAATACATACAATATGCAGAGGCTACAGTACATATATTCTATTAGTTTGAATGTACATATTATGCTCTTACAGAAAGATTTAACATTTTTCATTATCAAGACTAGGTCCCACGTTGATTTGAGTGATTTTGAGGTCACATGAATTTATGTGATATGTGTTAAGATGTTATCGTGCATGATAAAGAAATGTCGTTTTACATGATTCAGATATTGTTGTAATATGTGGTAATCCGAGAACATTGAGAAAGTTAAGAATGAATAATGGAAGTGGAACTAAAGGAATTATAGCCGTCGTGCTGTTTGGGTGCCGGGTTAGATTCCCGAGGTGGTTGGTGGTTCGATTCCCCTTCTCACTCTTGTGCCGGGTTAGATTCCCGAGATTATTCCGGGTTAGATTCCCCTTCACTTTTGTTCCGGGTTAGATTTCCGAGGTGATTGGTGGTTTGATTCCCCTTCACTCTTGTATTCCGGGTTTGATTTCCGAGGTGGGTTAGATTCCTACTGGCCGTCGTGCCGAGTTGTTTACGGGTTTGATTCCCAGGGTGTCGTTTCGAGTTAAAAGACATAACGACAACTGAGCATAA
>JABCMJ010005474.1:0-14455 GCA_014822125.1 Arbutus unedo | reverse complement strand
TTAACGTAGATCTTTCAATTTACAATAATAAAACAACGTAGGGCTGGGCCCATATACCATGTGGAATTAATTCTAACTCAACCAGTTCAGCTATTTACTTTTTACTGCTCAACCAATTCTAACTCTTTGTTAACGGTTAAATTATAAAAAGAGAGGAGTAGTTAATACCGGCAATACTGGCGGGTACCGGTGTGTAAATATATATATATATATATATATAAATAAAATAATGTGTAAAAAATATATCGATATTTATAAACTGTATGTTAATATATATGCATAAATATTCGTAAAATGTATATTAATATCCGTGCTTGTTTGTCTTTGTTTGTATACTATCCAATGCCCATTAGGTGATAGGTAGTAAAACTCTGTATATATTGATAATTGCGAATAAAGAAGTTAATTTTTTTATACTCTCTCTGGTTTATATATATATATATATATATATATATATATATATATATATATATTGATAGTTATGGTAAATTCAATACGGTACCCGATATATAATCGGTATCAACACGTACTGTATCAATAAAAAAGACCGATACTCAAGCCAATATGGTATTCAGAACTTTAACTAAGTTGACCTATTTAAGAATTTTAAAATGAATAGAACCCATAATTTGGCGGGACCAACATTTGGATGGAAACTTTAATCATGATGATCTCAATTAATCAAGATTATTTTTTTGTCTTAATCAATTGGTAATACACATTATTCTATTTGCATGTGATTACTTGCTGGACAGTAATTATGAGACGTACAACGTCCCATTAGCATTGCAGCACTCAGTTTGCAAAAATCTTTAGACTGGTTGAACGATGAACTACGCAGAACCACTAATTGTTCCGAGTTTGAAATACAATTCGAACAGTTTGTAGACTCGGCGAAGAAAAGCTCTGCCGAGAAAACTAAATCAAAACGATTGGACAACAATAAATCAGTGAGCGAACCATATTCATTAAGGGTGGTTACAGAGGTCTGAAAAATCAAGCATGAAAATATTGTTCCTTCACTGGGTTACAGTATTACCCAAGTTCGATCAATGTAGGTTGTTATATGGAACAGATTCTACAAAGTGAATGGTTTGAATCACATCTTCAAGCTTGAAACAATAACCACTTAGTTGGGCCAAGCAGACACCCATTGTCCAAAATCTGATGCAGAAACCACAAGGGAAGTCTCTGGTGTTAACATTTTAATTCCCAAAGAAAGAAAATTGAAGAGACAGAAAGGCAACTCTTCTGTTGAGACCCAATCCTCAGAACTAGAAGAAGAAGAACAACAACAACAACAACAAAACAATTCCAGGACTAAAAACATAGAAGAAATTCGCTGATGGATGCCTCAGGCACATCACACTCAATTAGTCATAGCACAAAACGTGTATATTAAGCTGAATCTTACACAGGAACAGGAAAAAGCCAAGCTCTCGTATAGGGAATTATCAGACTGTAAAGTGGGAAAGTATCTAACTCCACATTGAGTTATGTCTTCTTCCCCGAGGGATTACAAAGTTCGAAATCCAACTCTACAACTCTAGAATAAACCCTAAAAGGCCAAGAAATAAAAATAAAATTCCAAACAATTCAAAACATGAATGCACAAATTCACCTGCATGCCAGAGAAAACCACCAAGACCCCGTCAGATGTTTTTAGCCTCACGTCTCTGAACCATCTGCGGCAGTGAGAAATTCACCCTGTTTGATATAGGCCGGATCAAGAAACTTGGCTACAAAAGCCCACAACTTGTATACATCATTGAAATTAGTCAAAAAGCCAAGAGAAGCTGTGACAACAGCAACTCGAATGAACCCATTTTTTTCATCGCGCCACCCATTTTCCATCGGCCTACTAAGGGTTGTATCGTCATGATTGAAATACCCACGTTGCTGTTTCGGACTGTCCATAATCCGTATGTGGCTAAGTATACCAATCCCAAGAAAGATACCATTTGCCTCTGCGAGCTTCTGAATGAGTTCGGGATTGATTAGGCCCCGATTTCCGTCTCTCACATTGAAAGCCACAGAAGCACCCCTTTCATACTTAATCTTTGGGCCATAAATGTGAACAAGTGGAGAAGTTTCGCTCCCATCGGTAGAAGGTAACCTTAACTGAAGTAAGGATGTCACAAGCCAGTTGACCAAGAACCTCAGCCTGATAGTAGTTTTGTTTAGACCCAACATGTTTACATGATCAAGATGCCTGCATTCTACTTCGGGTTCCCTTCTGTCTGAATCTTGCCTATCACCGTATTCTCCATCACTGATGTACTCCTCGTCCTCCAAACTGGTGGCTGATAAGTCCCCAGGCTCCATTGTGTGGCTCGGATGCTCCTTCCGGTAATCTTCTGTACTGAAGGACACCCTTCTTCCCTTGCTACCAGGCTGTTCAATCTCTTCTACCCCGTGAAACCTACCACCACCCAATCTACCGCCACTTTCCCTCCTCCCCAATAACCTAAACTCCCCTTCTGTCTCTCTTCTTATTGCGCTCTCTTTCGACTCCATGCGAATTTCAGAACTTGAGCCATTGTTGAGGGACTTTTTGATGCTAGATCCATTTACTCCAAAATATTTGCTGGGTTGAGGTCCCTCCTGAATTTCCTGATCATACTTACAACTTGAACCCACTCTACCATCTTGCGAATAGGGTTCTTTTATTGATAATTGTTCTTCTTCAGGAACCTCCTTGAGATGGTTTGAATCCTGTGACACCGATAAAATAGCAGCATCAAATGATAGCACATGGGCGTCCTCGTGGGAAGTAGGATGCACCTCGTCGTCGTATAGTGCACAGTTGGAATTTCTGAAAGTGTTTTTTGGAGAAAGGCACTTGTTCTTCTTGCCAGTAGACCAAAATGATGGCCAGGGAGAGGCTACTTTCTGTTTGTTATCTGACCCCCAAGGACTCTGACCCAAATCAATCCATATTGAGTTGTCCGATGACTCATCTTCACTGAAAACCGGACTCTTCATCACCTCACCAACAGAAATGCTCTCACTTTCTTCAAATATGGTGCTTGTCCCATCTCTATCGGAGCTGTTATCCTGATCCATCTCAGTCTCAAACACATCCCTCACCTGAGCAGAAGTGAACGCGCCAGAAAAGGCAGGCAACTGCATTCCCGGGCGAGTTTCATTTGATAGTTCCCCATCCCCACCTGCTTCTTCATCTTCAATTCCGTCTAATCCAGGTAGACCATCAATTGAGTCGCTCAGATACAGAGGAAAAACCGGGGTGATTTTTACAATACCTGAACTGGCATGGCCAGACTGATTTTGAAGGCTTCCCATCACTGATTTCTTAATGAGAAGGCATCCAAATCCAGTTGGGTCAAAGCCAAATACCCTGTAAAACGATGTGATAATAAAATCTGGTCTAAACAGAGACAATCCAAGAGAATCCATGTCTTTGGGCCCTAACGATCCAGCATCAAGCAGGACATGCCAATTGTTCTGTTGAGCTAATGCCATCCACTGGTATGAATACTTCGCCCCCGTGACTCTAGACTGGACAGGAAACACAAAAAGACCAGTTGCCGAATCCTTTTTCCTCTTTTTCTTGTTTGAAATCCGCTTTCTAAGATCAGTTGAGCATAATTTGAGGTTTGGCCATTTAAACCAAGCACTGTGAACATTTGCACCTTTATCTCTAGCACACTGAGCCATCATATTCACCGACTGGCTCTCGTGATCAAACATGGTTAACAACTTCTTGTTCGTTTGAAAAGGGTACGATTCAGCTAGCAATTTAAATGCCGACCCTCTACTAACAGTAAAAACAAGGCCATATTCATTCTCTGGGACGTTCAAATAATCCATAATCCTAGTCTTTACATCATGTTCCATGGTGCCTTTCGCAGCACCTCCATATAAAGCATGATTGCTCAAATTTGCAGTAATCTCAGACAAGCTAAATGTGGATGACTCCCAATAGTGAACTGTCTGGAGAAAAGAAAACAATCCAAATCCACAATAGTCAAGACATACCTTAGGGGTTGACCCTGAGAGGTTTGCATACTCATTTTCCCTTAGCTCATCGATCTTTTCAGATGATTTGTACTTCGGATACATTCTAAGGAATTTGTTGAAGGAGTCATTTAGGTCCGGGATGGAGTCTTCTGATTCAAACGTACGGTCGGCCGCAAGGGAAGTGGCTCTCAGGAATTCCTTCTGGCCATTGAGCCTAGCAAGGGATCTTGATCTACCCAAACCATCAACTTGATTTGCAGCCAGTAATTCAGAATCCATGTGTTGGGATTTTACAAGGGACCCATCTTCAGATGCTTCCTCGAGGGCTTCCCTGAGCTTCTGCTCTTGCAATTTTCTTAGAAATGATGGGTTTCTCTTGATTTCTTCTGATGAGTGGCTAGACCCATCTTTTGCTCTTCCCTTCTTGTCCAGAATCAAAGAAGCACAGTGAGAGATTGGCTTCCATATTGAAATATGCATTGAGAGAACCCAAGCAAAAAAAGACAAACAACTGAAGCTACACTACAACAGAGAGGTTTTGTTTAGCCCATTTAGTATGAAAACCCAAAAAGCAGGTTTTAGTTTCAAACCAAGTTTCAAAAAGCATGAGGAATCAATTTAAAAGCTGACCCAGAATCAAAGCTTTGCTTTCCAAAATCAAAACCCTAGATTAAGGAGGGAAAGCCCCGAAGACTTTGCTTTAAGGCAAAATTCAAAGTGAAAAACAAGAAATTGGGTCAAAAAAACCCACTCAATCTACTTAACATGACAGGATCGGATGAAAACCCCAGATTTAACCTTCTGGAAGTTTAAAAACAAAAAATACAGAATTCAATTACTGAAATCCGGTGGAGTGCATCGACATTGGGTTAGTGACATGAGAGAAAAGAGGATTAGAAGTAGAGGAAAACTGCAAACCCATTCAAGACCCAGTATCCAAAAGATTCTTGCAATTATAAAACGCCACAACCATACAAAGTCAAACAGTAGAATCAAATTGGAAAAAACAAAAACAGAGGGAAAATGAAAGCCTCGTAATCTAGAACCCAATCCCCAGATCCCCAAAATATTGGCAAAAGAGAAAACAAAAGGACTCGAGCTAATGCAGCAGAGAGATGATTCCAAAGAACAAGAAGGGCTTGAACAAAACCCTTCTTTTCAAAAACAGCACGGAGCTACTCTCTCTCTCCCTCTCCAGCTTTTCTGCAATACCAGTTAAAGGCAGAAGCTCCCCTCAAATGGTCAATTACTCTGTTCTGAGCCCAAAGCCAAATCATGAGCTCTCTCTCTCTCTCTCTCTCTCTCACACTTTGACCCTAGCTGGCTATGTCCACAATCTACTCTGACCTTCCGTAAGAAACAGAGAAATCACATTGTTTATTTGTTGTTTATTGGAGTACAACTGTTCAAGTTTCACAACAAAAATAATACAAGTTAATCATAGGAAAAGTCAATTTTTATTTCAAATGAATTAACTTATGGGAAGGGATCCGCTCCGGTACATTTTCCCCTGAGTTGTCCTGTTTCTGATTCTTTTTTTGGACCGACAATTGCACTGTGATAGAATGATTGCCCCTGAGGTTTTTGACAATTACAAAAAAAATTAGACCCAAAATTAATAAATATAAAAAAATTAAATAAAGACGAGAAAATTTTAATATTTGGATGTGAGGAAAGAAAGATAATGTGTAAAGTATTTTGGGAGAGGTTAGAAGGGTATTTTTAAAATTCCAAATAATAATTTGACAAATTCTAACGGAAGCTAGCTGGAGATGGAAAAGTGTCTAATATTTTATAAAGTAGGAGACGTCTTTATATTTTTTTTAAACTTTCAAAACAAATTTCTTGAAATTATAAAAAATAGCAAAGAAGGTCAGTGTATTTTACCTATCACTATTTGAATTATTTTTTAATAATTTAAATCAGAATTCTAATTATGTAGCTTATATGATTCTTTATCCCATTTAAAATTATGAATTATAATTTAACCCTAATTTTGTCTTATTTATTATGTTTGTACAGGGTTTTAATTTTATAGATCGTGTAAGTTTTTTATCCCACTCAAAACATGAATTATGATTAATATCAATCAAAACTCTCTCTATTCCTATTCACAGTCAAATTATGATTAATTAAATGTTTTTATAGAGTTTTTTATCCCATTTAATATTTTGTAAAGCATATGCTCGACTTAAATGACAACAAGAGATCAATACAACTCTATACACATGCTAAACAACATTCCCATTCACAACCAAACCATGAACAAAAATGAACTAACTCTAGCCATTGAAATTGAACAAGTAATATAAATCAAAGCGAGCTATAATTCTAAAACTCACAAGGTAATCTTTCACAATTGAAATCACACCTAGCTTGAGGCAAAAATACATCCTATGGAATAGTGCAACAAGTGTGCAATAGTAGGACAAAAATGGCTATACATTCAATGGATTCAGCACTAATTCAAATCGAAAGCTATATATATGCTCAAGTGCAATAAGAAAAGAAATAGAATATGCCACAACTCAAAATTCATCGAAACATCCCAATATGCATTAAAATGGAATCATTAAGTACGTGGAATGAACATAGAACTTCAAAATCTTGTGATGACCATGGTTTCAAAAGGAAGAAATATAAAATTAATGCTGACTTATACTAGGTATAGGTCATCTTTCCATAACTGACACTAACTCCTAACTCCTAACTCCTCACTACCCATACGTCATCCAACATCAACATGAGTATAATAGAAACAACAACCAACTACTAGAACAACATCCTACTAAGTCACATGTACATCGACAAAACAAAACAATCGATAGCTACCAAACTACCATTCTTTAATTCAGTCATGAAATTTCTTAGATTTAGGTTTAAAGAATTTTGAGGGTTGGGAGGATTCTGCTGGGACTGATGGTGGCGCTGCCACAGGAATTTGAGACAATTTTTTATGTTTACTCTTGGAAGCCTTGATTATGGCCCTGTCTTACTGGCCCTCCACACATCTACGACCACTTATTTAACCCCATCATCCAAAAAAACTATCTGATCATGGCAGGGTAAGGCATATTGGCTCCTTGATGGGTTGAAGTTCGGAATAACATCATTTCACTGATAATGAACCGTGCAAAATAGATTACATCATCGTTAACGAATGCGTAAAGAAGTTGAATCTTATTTTTTCAGGGTTTCTTTTCTGAATCACAGGGAAGCAAATTGTAATGCAAGATTTAATTTAACCAAGGATAATTGTCACACCCCATTGTCCAAGAGTATGATAAGAGCAACAAAAATAAAACATAATATTTCAAAGTTTTGTAGGCCTAGAGGACGTGTGGAAGCTTCTCTGCTCAACTCTCATTGTATGGCTCTAGTCTCTTTTTCAGCCCTTCTTTGATCATTATGTTTGTCACATCCACCCATCCACTGGCCCTTGGATAACCTTGTGAAGTATAGTGCATGTGAATACCCTTTGAGGTATGGTACTCATGGAATGCCCTATTATCAAAATGTTTTCCCCAATCTGTGATAATCACTTTGGGCAGGCAGAATCTGCAGATGATGTTCTTCTATACAAAGCTAATAGCCTTCTCTTTTGTATTTATGACCAAGAGTTCAGCCTCCACCCACTTTATAAAATAATCGATAGCCATTATTGTGTGTTTGATCTGCCATTTCTCTGTGGGAATGAGCTGATCAGATCAATTCCCCACTGTGCAAACGACCATGGTCCAGACATTGTTGTCATTGTTGTTGGAGGTTAATGAGATATCCAAAAAAATCTTTGGAAATGATCATAACAAAGTCCATAGAGTTATATCATATAGTTGGCCGGTAATAGCCTATTCTGAAGAGTTTGTACACCATTTTTCGTCCCTCTAAGGGGCTTCCACATATTTTTTTATGTATCTCCCTAATTGCATAGTTTGCATCGGCTTTGGTTAAACATTTGAAGTACGAGAGCGTGAACCCCCTCCTGTAGAGTACTCCATCCACCATCAAGTATTTTCCTGCTTGGATCCTTAGTCTGCGAGCCTGATCTTGATCATTAGAGTTTCCATCTTCTAAATATCTAACTATGAGGCTTGCCCATGAGTCTGCATAGCTGATGATATTGATCTGCTTGGTTGCACTCGTACTTTGATTTCTCAATTGTTGGACTAATTGTAACGCACCCATGTAAACTACTAGCCCGGTAACTTCTTGGAGCCTAACCACATGGTTCAAAATACTTAAGCTCAAGTTACTAGTAATAGCATACATGACTCATTATATATATACCCAAGATCACTCATGTAGACTTTCGATGTAGAAAGGGATGTCACAATCTTCACATCTTAAGACCTCGTGCCTTCGCGAGATGTTGAATACTATAGTTACCACTACCTAATCATGGGTCTGTTCTCTAGTGACCAGAGTCACCACGATATTTTACAAGTTTTTTCTCTAATGGCCAAACAAAGTCCTGACCCCACTTGATCGTGCACAAGGATCGCTTTGATACCATCTTTAACGCCCCATGTATACTATTGGTCCAATGACTTGTTGGAGCCTAACCACATGATCTAAACTGCTTAAATCTAAGTTCATTTGTAATAGCATACATGGCTCATTCTATAAACAAGATCACTCACGTAGACTTTTGATGTGAGATAGGATGTTACACTAATGTTGTCTTTGTCAAATTGATTTCATTGGCAGTCTCCAACCTAGCTATACAGTCTGCTGCTTGTTTTCATTCCTTGACACATTTGTGTTACCAACCTTTCTAAATGTTTTCCCTAAACTTTTTACTCTTTATGTGTAAGACTTCATTTTTCCTTCTCGCTTCGAATTCTAATAATACTTGCCTGACCACCAGTTGAGAATGGCTTACAACCATAACGTTCTCAGCCCCCATGGTGTGTGTTAATTTTATCCTGGCTATCAAGGATTCGTACTTTGCTTTACTATTTGCTGCCTTGAAGTCAAAACATAGGGCATATTCCAGCTTAACCCATTTATGAGAGATAAGGACCAACCCATCCCTCCTTGCCTCTACATGCGAAATCCACTGCTCTTTCTCCTCTTCCTCTGCCTGTGTTGTCTTCTCAAGGTAGGTGTATTCTGTAATGAAATCGGCAAGGACTTGCCTTTCCATAGCTAGTCTCTGTAAATATTCACTGTGAAACTCCCCTAGTTCTACCGACCACTGAACTAGTTGCCCAAAAGTGTTTGACTTGTGTAGGGATCGCTTGAGAGGCTGATCAATCAAGGCTTTTATGACGTGTGCTTTAAAGTAGGGTCTAAGTTTCCTAGCAACCATTATTGCAGTAAAGGCCATCTTCTTGATACGAGGATACCTTGTCTCAGCTCCCTTGAGTGATATACTTGTACAATACACATGGAAATGTTCCCCTTGTCCTTTGAGATTAATACTGAGTTGATAGGTATCTTGAAGATTGCCAAATAAAGAAAAAGACTCCCACCTTGTACTGTTCGATTGAGGAGAGGAGGGCTGGTCAAAAATTGTTTAAGTTGTTGGAAAGCTTCTTTCCTCTCTGGGGTTCACTCCAAAGCCTTTTCAAGATTTTGAAGAAAGGTTGACACTTATCTATAGCTCAGGAGATGAAACGATCAAGAACTGCTAGTTGCCTTGTTAACCTTTGCACCTCTTCCATGGTCTTAGGCGACTACATGTTAAGAATAGCTTGGATCATTTTTGGATTTGCTTCTATTCCTAGCTAGAAAACCATGAATCCTAGGAACTTAACCGAGGATACTCCAAAGGCGCACTTAGTGGGGTTCAACTTCATCCCATGCTTGTGAAGGGCTGTAAACATCTCCTCCAAATTTGCTACATGCCCTTTCCAACTAACACTCTTGACCAACATGTCATCCATGTATACTTCTACATTCCTCTCGATCTATTTCTTGAACATTTGATTAACTAACCTCTGATATGTAACCCCGATATTTTTGAACCCAAAGGGCATAACCTTGTAGCAATAGAGGCCTTTTTCCTTGATAAATGAGGTATTCTTTTTGTCCTCTTCCCACATCCTTATTTGATTATACCTAGAGAAAGCATCCATAAACCTGAGTAGTTTGTGCCCGACCATTGAGTCTACTAGCAAGTCGGTACACAAGAGAGAAATGTTATCCTTTGGCATGTTTTGTTCAGATCAATAAAGTCCACGCTCATTCTCCAGTTCCCATTAGACTTGTTTACCATAACTCATTTCCTAACCAATTGAGATAATACACTTCTCTAATGAACTTGGCTTGACTGAACTTGTCATCTCCTCAGCTACAGCTTGATTCCTTTATGGAGCAAACGTTCTCTTTTTTTGCTTAATTGGGTATCGATCTGGATCCACGTTTAGCTTTTGCACCACTATCTTTGGATTTATGCTAGGCATGTCCTCGTGTGACTAAGCAAAAATAGTCTAGTTCCTTCTCAAAAATTGCACCAACTCTTCCCATCTCTCCTTGTCAAGATTGGGCCAAATTCTCATTGTTCTCATGCTATCTTTAAAAACAAAGTGCACCTCCACCAGATCCTCAGCAAGCTCCCCTTGCTTCAATTTTTCTTTGTCTCAAACATTCATATCTTGTACCACAATTGACTGCCCGACTACCTCACAAAAGTGAAGTGACATTACCAGGCTACCTTTTGGTCTCCAACCATAACTTCTATTCCGCTGAGAGTCTAAAATTTAACTTTCAAGTAGTATAAAGAAACAATAACCCTTATAGCATTCAACACCATCTCCAAAATCACATTCTATGTGGACGGACAATCTACCACCAAGAAATTGACCATCCTAGTCAATTTTCTTCCTTCTTCATCCCCTACTATCAAAGGGAGAGTGATTTGTCCCAACATATACACATGATCACCAAAGAATCCCACAAGTGATGAGTTGATGACCTAAGCCTTTACTTGTCTTAACTAAGTTGGTTGTAGGAACAATATGTGTGCTAAACTTCTAATGTGAATACCGTTATCATATTATAGTTGACCACTATGGTAGTGACAACCAACAGATCATCATACAGCTGATGGATTCCCTTATTGTCTTCTTTCAAGAAGGTTATCGGCTATTTTTCCCTCATCGAAACCTTGGCTTGCCCCCATCACCATACACTAGCATCTCATCTCCCAATTAGACATTTCTTACATGTGCCTTCCGCGTTGAGTTTGAGTCTCCTCCTCTTTCTACTAAATATAGTTTTGATTTCTTCGATCGGGTCATTACATGGACCTTCTCAAGGTATGTCTCCTCTATTTCTATCTTCACAGTTCTGATTGTCCCTATTCTAGTTATGCTCTTCCCCTTGTTGTCTCTGAGGTTTTTTAGCCACAAACCATTGCAACCGGTCCCTTTTGATCATACCCTCAATCAATTGTTTCAAATCTATGTAGTCATCGGTGTTATGGTCATTGTCCCTATGAAACTAGAAAAACATATCATGAGAGCGTTGCACAGGCGGTCCACGCAACTTCTCAAGCCATTTTAAGTTCAGATCATTGCGCAACTCCTTAGTAAGTGCTCAGTTGATGCCACTAGCGGTGTGCATTCCATGTACCTCTTCTCAGGTGGTCCTCACCTGCTAATAGGGCTCCTCTAATCTGTTCTCTTTTCGTCTCTATTGTTATTCTACTGGTATTGCTCATGCCTTCTTTTTTCAAATCTTCAGCGAGTCCCTCCTCTAGACTGGTCATCCTGGTTCCTCTTGGCGTTTAACACGTCCTCCACATTCATATGCTTTTAGGCCCTCGTCAACTCTGCCATATTTTATAGAGGCTCTAACGAGAGCTGAAAAAAGTAGATGTCCTGGCCGCAACCCAGCCATGTAGGCCGCCATCGTAGCCTTGTCATCTGTACTATCAACTTACATTGATTCAGAGTTGGAACGAGTAGTGCACTCCCTTAAGCTCTTCCTCTTGTTCTATTTGATGCGAATGATTAGTGGCTGGCTAGCAATAAAGTAACTAACAAACTCCTTACTTAACTAATTAAATATTGATGAACCATGATCTAGCAATACCCTTCAAGGTGGTGGGGAAAGCCGTACACATGATCTCATTCAGTATGGCCGAGAGATGTATGAGGATTTTATAGATGTCTAGATGATCAAGGGGGGTCTAGTTCCATCAAAACTTTCCATCTATGATATCTGAAATTTCTGAGGCAAGAGCGATGCCATGACCTCCATGGTGAATGAGAGGCCCATCTTCTGAACCACTTCCTCCACTGTGGCAAGAGCCATTTTGTTCATCTGCTCTGCCAGCCCATCAAGCTTCGCCTTCAGATCCTTGATTTGGTCATTGGCTGATGGTTCCTAGTGGTTGGGCTATCCCAGATTCTTTGTCGTATGGCCTACACCTGGCTCCCTGCTTGGCTTTTAGCCTGGTTGAGATCTCCTGCAAGCACATCAGCCTTCGACGACTGTAACGGGCGATCAGAAAATTGCTGCAAGAACACTACATTCTGTTGGAGGAGTTATTGCAACCCTTGGGCCATCACCCTAACCTGTTCTTACAAGTTCTGAATCTACTAAGGGTTAACACAAAAGTTTTTTCTCTAGGGCTAATGTGACAGATGGTTGTGCTAGGCCACAAAGAGAGGGTCCTCATTGCCATTCAGAATGTCTATGTTACAGGTGTTAGTGTTGACTTGGTTGTCCATTGACCGAGTTTGAACCATCAAGGTGCTACTAGTGAAAAAGTAAAACTTTTTCTTTTCTTGAATGTCAAGGTGATAGTCAATTCCCACAAACAGCGCCAATAGATAACATGTTTGACAACACTCCTTCTGACTAAGGACATGCAAGAGAAAATTAGGACACTGGTGTGGTGTCCAGTGTTGGCCAACACCCCTCATATGCTTAAATTAGAGATTGATTGTTCATGGGGAAATTGAATGTACAATATTTTAGATGAAAACAATAAGTCACACTGGCTTTTCGGATTAGGATGTAATTTTATACTTATCTGGCTCTTTGAGTTCTATTTAGAGTCTGTCTCTCTTTAACTTCATTTAGACACAAATCCTTAATCATCTAGGAGTCTCGGGATCCTCATCTCATTGCGAATGTTACCCTAATCTTTCCAATTTGCTCGTTGAACGGTATACTCCTGACATGAGTGCTTTTCATGTATCCCGATTAAATTAAGGCTCCTCACAAATAAATGGACCTATTGTGCCCAGAGACCGAAGACTAGTTGGCCCAAGAATAAGTTTTCATGGACATATTGTGACACCAAAGGCTAAGTCGACTAGTACTGCTCAACCGTCGATTTTGTACCTATCATCTACCTTGAACTTGAAATCATTTCATTGTTTATTCATAAACTATGTTTGAATAACTATTTAAGCCATTGTGATTGTTATTGAACTCCATCGTTAGAAACCAACCTTCAAAGTAGGCTGAGTGTTGATTATTGACCTCGTTCCAAATCGATACCGAACCTTGTAACACTTCACGTTGCATTTATACTAATATGCATACTTGAGCTTCAACTTATCGTGATTGTGTTGTTATTTCAAATGATTGTTGAAACACTTGGGATTTGAGGTTATTGGACTTTAGCTTGGAGCTATGTAGCTGTTAACACTTTCGTATGCGATGCATGATAACATAGTAATAGGTGACTTGAACATTGAGGTCAATCTCCTGAGATTATGGCTTGTATTTGAGATTTCTTGAGTCGTGTTATGACTTGGGCTGACCAAATGTCTTGAGCCATATTGATGTCTTGAGCCGTGTCACGTTAGTCGGCTTATGTTCTTCAGCCGTATCTCGTCTGTTTTTATAAAGTCTAGTCGTAGTAGAAGAGAAGTTTAGGATGTATTTTGGTGTTTATACAACTAGTAGAAGAGAAGTCCAATATAAATTTTTTAGAAAACTTAGTACAATTTTTTTCTTGTTGGATGGCCCCATCGGGCCCAGAATAGGCCTGTCATTAGGTCGAGCTCTTAACAGAAAGTGAAGTACTTTAGTGACACACACTTAGGCTAATACGAGAAGGCTGTAATGCAGCTCCTGCAATGCTTGTATAGTGCAAGTAAAATAACATAATTTGTTCATTTTGCTGTCAAAATTACATCATTTAGATTTCATATATTTTAATAGCAATTCAGATTATAAGTCAGAACGATATAATTTCGAAAATAAAACAAATAAAAATACGTCACTACTAGAAAAACTACACTACAATTCTTCTAAATTTACTGTTAGGCAAAATTATAAGGACAGCTTGAAAGGGTACTAGTTGACCCAGATGTGTTAATAATGAAGGGGATAAGTTACCAAAGAGAAGATAGCATCCAATGTTTTTGTTCTGGTAAATATCCAATGTCTTTGTTTTGGTAAATATCCAATGTCTTCTTCGAATAAACCCAAGAGGAGCGTTCTTCTTTCGAGGTTAGGACTATTGGAGTACTCTGTTTTAGGCAAAAGAGACCATTCACTAGCTTTT
>JABCMJ010005473.1:0-10081 GCA_014822125.1 Arbutus unedo | reverse complement strand
TATATACACTTATAATATATATACATATATATACATATATACTTATATAATATATATATATATATATATATATATATATATATATATATATATACACACACACTTATATACACATATATACTTATATACTATATATATACATGTATATATATACCTATATATGCACATATATACTTATATACTATATATATATACTATATATATGCACATATATACATGTATATATATTTTTATATATACTTATATATATATATATACATGTATATATATTTCTATATATGCATATATATACTTATATATATTATAAGTATATTATACTTATATAAATATATATATATATATATATATATATATATAACTTTGATATATATATATATATATATATATATATATAAATTTATATATAATCGTTATAAATCGTTCCGGTTTGATTCGAACCGCGGACTGATAAAAAAATCAATTACAGAACCAAAATTAACAATTTTTACTTTTTTACAACCAGAACCTGACCACTAGACCATAGAACCAAACCAAAATAAACAAATTGAATCGGTTCGATCTGATTTTTCGATTTTTTAAATTTTCTTGGACACCCCTAATATATATTATTCACTTATTTTTTAGCCGGTGAACAAAATTGGTATGTTATTTATTTAATGCACTTTCCATTTCTAACAAGTAAGAAAAGAGAGAAGATGCAGTAATTTAGGGTGTGTTCGGTTGAGTATTTTTTAAACGATTTTTGAAAAAAAAAACTCTGAGATATTATTTGATGTAAGTGTTTCACAAAAAAATTGAGAGTTAAATTTTTTTCGGCATTTTCGAGGTTCTCTCTCTCTCTCTCTCTCTCTCTCTCTCTCTATAGGGAAATGAATATCGTATTTAAAATAAAACTTCTTTTTGTATGCTTTGTGTACATATTCTGCTAACAATATTTTTTTATTTTAAAATTTTAAATTTGCAGTGAATCTTGAAATATTTTTTCAAGTCAAAAGTAATTTTTAAAATTTTTTTGAAAATAAAATTTAAAAAACACTACCAAAAGAGGATTAAATAAACGGTGTCGTACATAATCAAAAGGGAATGAAATATGACTATTTAATATATTAATCATTGACAAACATGATGATGTAATGATAATTAATGATTGACAAAAAAATAAAATTTTTTTTTCCAAACATAGTTCACAAAAATTTTCTAAAAATTTTTAGAAAAAACCCAATCAAACACACTCTTAGACATAGCATAATCCTAGTCAGTTAAAGTAACTTATGAGCAAATTATGTCCACGTGGACCCATCTCTCTTAGCTTTTAGTGCAATTTTTTGTATTGCGCATATAATATGGACAAAACGATATAGTTTTACTTGTTTTGTCCTTAAAACTATATCATTTTAACTTATCACGCAAATTGTTATTAAAATGTATAGAATCAAAACGATATAATTCTAAAAAAAAAAACAAAATTATATTATTTTATTTGCACCATAAAAAAAAATGGACAGCTCCCCTGAATTCCCTGTCTTTAGCCTAGTTTTATTGCTCCATATAGATTCGAAATTTACTTTTTTGCATTTTCAAATTTTAAAGCCAACTAAGAGGGATTGCATTCGTTATATCCTCAACTTAAAAAGAATAAGAATGAAATGACTTTTTTGGATACCCACATTGCCTTTTTTGACGGATGTGACCTCAATTTGAACTATATATTTAACCGAATTATACCGTTAGTTTTTGGGATAACTCACCGTGGAGTCTTTTAATTCACGTTATAATTTTACTTGTAATTTTGGAGTTAAAACAGTGAGTTAAGTATTTAGATCTGTAACCACAAATAAAGATTAATGCCTCGCTAGTAGGAGTTGGGTCAGGAAACACTTCGATACCTAAATTAGTACTAAAGAAAGAAGATCAAAAAGTACTGAGCTCATATTACAAGATTAGGCGTACCTCCTTTACTCAAAGTATTGTATCTTATATACGGTTCTCAACTTGAGCGCCAAGCTTCTAGTGGCATGTGCGGAGCACACTTCTGCTGGTAATGACCCATAACCGAATTTTGTTATGACTTTATCTCTCAAAATGATGACTAACAGATTCACGTTTCATGTGCTGGCTCAATTGAATGCCAAATGGAGATTCCTTATGCGAAATTGGATAGCTCGGCCAGACAAAGAAGCATCTTACCCGGCCTGACATCATAAAGAATTTCCCATAATGAGGGAATGCTATCATTGGGGCCTGGTCTGTGCTTGGTTCAGCAACCTAGTGGGCTGAGCTGAATGCCAAGGGAATGCTATCATGGGCCTGGTCTGAGCTTGGGAACTAGCCCATATCTCAACTAGTGTCGAGTTGAGATATGAGCCAGTTCAGCCTACTAGTTTGCTGACGTCACGATTACAAGCGGTGGGTTAGATCGGAGCTCGACCCAGAATAAACGTGTGTGGGCTTAATTCATTTTAGTTACTATTTCGTCTGGATTGACTCGGTCCGGCTGTAGATACCTTAACTTGGTTCAACTAAGTTTCATGTCGATAAGATCCTCCATACTCACATTATGACATCAAATTGTATTATATATTTAACATGATTATGTATCTAGTGTTTATTTAAAATCTTATGACCGAATTATTTATAATTCCATCGTTATTACATGTTTTATTATTACTATATATTCAATTATTAATATTCCCGTCAAACTAACGGGTACGAAAAATAGTTGATTGGCACAAGGAAAGATTTGTTTTTTGTTTTTTTTTCTTAAATCTAATCAAGCTAATATCATATGAAATAGAATAACTTTATTCAATGATTTATACAATAAGCGCGATATTTATATTGTACACAGAAGTACAAAAAAACCGTTATTGAATTACGATTATATAAAAATTTGTTTATGGAGTTTTTCAAATACATCAAACTGCTATGAATAAAAAAATGGGTTTCTATCTTGAGTTCAAAATTTTAGTTTGAATCGTTCACGTTGTAGAAATCATCAAGTAGAATATCCAAGTAAAAAATCTAGTTGATTAAAAATATATAACTTAGTGACTTAAGTACACTATTTTCAAAAAGTTGAAAGAAATAATATTGTGGATTGTACTTTAAAATAACTTAAAATATTCTAAGGCCTCTTTTGACCTAAATTTTTTAATTTATTATTATAATTTTATCAGTGATGTTTTATAATTTTTTAAATTAATCATCTTGACGTAAGAAATCTATAAAGTACAAATATGATAAAAATTCTAAAAATTTACAAATAAAATTAATTTTCACCGTCTTTAATGTCTTTAACATTGTCTTATTTGGATTATATTAAAGTTTGATTAATATTTTTGTCCTTTTTCAATTTCTACACAAGAGAACCTCAAAAGATCAAATATTTCTTATTCACCGTCTTTCATAAAAATTAATTTTGTATAAATGGAGCCTAAGTACATTTTTTTAATCAAATGTCCAACAAATATAATTTTAAAATTGTACTCTAAGAAATTTCATTTGATCGTGCAATAATCGGTATTTATATTCCATTGGCTTATACTGTTGAGATCGAATATTTAAGTTTATAATGGAACTACACACAGTGAGCTTTTGTACTTTAGAATGGATTTCATTTACCAAATATAAAAAGAAGAGAGAGAATGGGTGTGTGTCAAGTTAATTAAACGTCAAAGATGAATTTTGACGTTGTAGGGCAATTTTTTATAGTGTACGTGTAGTATGTGTAGAGTAATATAATTTTGTTTTTAGAATTATATCGTTTTAACTTAACTCGTTGTTTGCTCCTTAATTTATCCATCAATAAGCAAGAGACATGTGACACTACTTGGTAGATAAGCACATACACAATCAAAGAACAAGGAAATAATGGAACAGTGTTGTTTAAACTTCCAAAGTAATTAACTAATTAATTGCTAAGAGTGCCATATGTGAAGGATTCGAGACAACGATGTTTCACATGCATGAACAATTATGTAAATGCGATGCATTCTCGTGCATGAAGAAATAAAACACGAAGGAACGTAATTTGTGAATGCAAGAAAATGAATGAAACATAGAGAAAATAAATAGACACAACAATCATGATTTGAACATATATCAAAGGCAAACAAGTCATTCAAATTAAAGCGACAAACTAAGAACTGAAGAAAATGACCAAGTGTTGCTGAGTTTGCCTATAAATATGAGAAGCAATCAAGGAGAAGGACCCCAAGACACTTTGAAAAACTTACTCATTTTTTTGTTCTTTCTTAAAGTACGTAACGTAGGTATAATTCTAGTCATAGGTGTACTTAATTTTATTGGAATTTTGTAACATTTAGAGTAGCAATTCAATCATTTGTAGCTCCTCGAATGTGAGTTTGTTATTAAATTTACTATTCGAAAGCTCATTTCATTCTCCTTTTTGTGACGGTTAATTTCATGTTTCTAGTTAATCCTCTTAATTGAGACAAGAGAACGGATAATATAAACGCGTGATAGTTATTGGTTTTTATCTTCCGCACTAAATTTTTGCGAATTATTATCAAAATATGTTGAGTCAAAACAACATAATTCCATGAACAAGATGCAAAAAATTACATAATTTTATTCGCACTACAAAGAACTGCATTGCAGTCACAAATCGAGGTGCCCACAAAATAATGTTAGAAAAAAGGGGAGGAATATCTGCTATGTATCTCGGTTTTAGAGTTTTGCTAATAATAATTCAACGGTCCTAATTTTTTTGTTTTTATTAATCTTCCAAAATTCCTCCAGAAAACAGTTACAATAGTAAAATTTTACGGTATTTGTCGTCTATATATATACACGCTCATCGGAATTTTTGAACGATCTTCTCTTTCATTTTCCAAACTAACTACTTTCCTCCACTTTTCGCAAGGGGTTGCGTAGCGGCAATCTATTTTGAAGCCGCTTCGTTTTCCTTCTCTCTCAATTGTCCCTCCGTCTTCTCCGAAGGAACCAGAGAGAGAGAGAGAGAGAGGGAAGAGAGAATTATCATTGTTGAAAATTGAGCGAGTTTGAAGATTGAGAGAGAACGTGTGGATTCATTGGAAAACCAATCTCAGATTTCTCGTTTTTTGTTTTTTCAAGGATTTTCTCGGTTTCAGCAATCAGGTCCCCCATTGGTGATCGTGCTTGTGAAAAAAGTTGGGATTTTTTGGTTTTATTTGCAACTACAGATGACTATTGTTCATTAATGAGAGAGACTTTGAGAGAGCTTTGGAATTTGAGGAATTTATGATGAATGATGGTGATTCATTGATATAATATGGACGCATTGTTAATAAGACAAGAAAATATGTCGTTTTACATTGGTCGCGAGGCTTCAAAAGTTCGTCTTTTTCTTGCGTATAAAACAAAGTTTTGTTTTTTGTTTTTGTTTTTGGTAAATTGTTTTACTTGTATTAATTTTGTTTCTTGTTGTTGCGAAAAGCTATGGAAGAGAATGTGTGCAGAAACAACGACAGAAATCAACCTTCTTGTCGAGAACTGGAAGTATCTTTTTGCAGGGATAATCTTTCAGGTTCAAATTTGTTTTCCATAAATTGAAATCAATCCACATCCTTTGTTTAATTTATTCAATGGTCCTTTTCTATCTACTTTTGGTTGGGTTTGATTAAATGAATGTAGGAAGGAAGAATGAAGCTTTCAAATGATAAGGTCATGCACCTACATTGGTGAATCATTCCATTTTTTTTATCTACATTCTCATTTTCTAGCCAACCAAAACTCGAAATGATCGTTCCAAGGGATGACAGATTTTATTCCAACTTCAGGCCGATGAAACAAACCCGCCCTGATTGTTTGAAATGTATACCTTTTCCTATGGGTTGAGACATGCATTTGCATTCAAAACTAGGTGTTACTTTGTTTTCTTTTTTAGATAGCAAATTCTAATATTTTACGGATGCTGTTCTTTGAAAGTTTTCTTATAGTTTCCTCTTGTGGTTGATTGGGTTCGAAGTTTAGGGTGGAGTAATGGGTTGCTTCGTGTTTTCATGTTTACTTACTGCCTCATTGGGCTATGCATAGATCTTAGCTTTGAAGTTGTCAACTTGATTCATAATCTAATAAATTGTTTATGTGGTTGATTTGAATCTCAAATTTATTGTAAAAAAAAACTGTTGTATGTTGAGGAATGTTGAATTTGATGCGGTGTTGAATCTCAAATTTATTGTTAAAATATGTTGTTTGTTGAGAAACATGAATTTGATGTGGTATACTTCAACAAGTTATGTAGCAATAACACTTTTGAACTTTTCATTTGTAGCAAGGCAAATTAACCGGTAAGCTCCAACTTTTGAAACTTAATTACATAAATAGAGGTTCAAAATTCTTGTTGAATTCACGATGTTCTCTAAAACAATTTTTTTCCAAATAAAAATGACCATGTGAATATTCACTAACTTTTATTTATTTTTAAAGAACGTTGCGGATTTCTTGGTGTTTTAGAAAACATTGAGAATTTTGGACTTGCAGGCGAATAAATTCTAGAAGTAGGAGTTGCCGCTAAGTTTCCCTTCTAATAATTGTTGTATAGATTTCATTTCAATTTAACAGTTTGTTTTTGCATAAGCATTCAAATAGGAAAGACCGTCCTATATTTTTGTTTTGGTTGGCTGAAGTTTAAAAGTTCTATTCAACTATCATTTTTTCAATACCTATTTTTGGAAAAGAACTATCTTGTTGTCGTTCTCCGGACGTAGAGGTAAAGTAGGAAGACATATGTTTTGAAAGCATTTTCTTTGGTTTCCTAATGCTTAATTGTTGCATTTATCTAAGATGTGATATAATTTTCTATTTTCTCCTCAGTACATCCATGGACTAGCTGCTCGAGGAGTTCATTATTTCCATCGGCCGGGACCCACTCTTCAGGATGTTGGGTTCTTTCTTCTTCCGGTTTGTGTCTTCTCTTTTGATTTTTCGTTCTTTCTTAGTTATGAATTGCATTCTCTATTATGAGACATCTTTACTCGTTTGTGATGACTTTTTTCACTTAAGGAGCTGGGGCAAGACAATGCTTACATCAGTGAGACTGTAATCACATTCGTCTTTGTATCCTTTATCCTGGTAATGGTCCAAATCCTCTTCTGCAACCCTCTTGACCCTGAGAACACAGACGCATATACATTGAAAAGTCACATATCAATGATATGGCTACTTCCTTTATAGCATGTTATGGCAACTTCCTTCTAAGTTGAGGCCTTCAGGGTTCTATCTTTAATTTCACTTCTACGTGTTTGTTCCGGTGCAGTGGACCTTTCATCCTTTCGTTTTCAAGAGCAAAAAAATCTACACAGTCCTAATTTGGTGCAGGGTTCTTGCATTTTTAGTTGTAAGTTTTTGTTCTTTGTTTCTCGTGTATTTAATACCTATTTCTCATCCAGGGTAACTATGCGGGAGTTGTAACAATTAGGGATTAGAACATGATAGGGGATGCCAACCAGTACAAATCTTTCAATAAGCAATGCCAGAAAATTTACGTTTTAATTTGTATATTCGAATGGCGTATGGGATTTATTAGCTTCCTATTACCATTGATTGAAGTAATGAATATCAAACATCCATTTGATAGTCTTTTCTTTGTAATTGTTTCCACTGCAGGCTTGTCAATTTCTTCGAATCATAACATTTTACGCTACTCAGCTGCCTGGCCCAAACTACCATTGTCGTGAAGTAAATTTAACGAGTTCTTACACCATGTTCTTTTGTTAGCCATGTTTTGATACTTCTTTTAACTGGTATTGAGAGTGGAACAATATTGTCTTAATTTTGTATAGACATGCGTTTCTATTTGGTTATGTATGTACAGGGTTCAAAGCTCGCCACGCTGCCTCATCCAGGGAGTGTAGCTGAAGTGCTATTGCTCAATTGTGAGTTGCTTTTAACCTTTCTAATTTGCTTTGGGTTGAAGTGTCCCTTTTTATGCTCATTTAGATTTTCATGTGCAGTTCCTCGGGGGGTGTTGTATGGTTGTGGTGATTTGATTTTCTCATCACACATGATATTCACTCTAGTCTTTGTGCGCACGTATCACATATACGGAACACACAGGTGAGAGTCGAATGAAGCTTTAATATGCTTCAACCTTTCTGCTTGTTCATATATGAGAAATATTAGTGTTGTGTGGTGAGATAGGATGCATATTTATTCTATTGTGCAGTGGTTCATGGCTAACTTATTTCTCGATTCTTAACTATAGTTCTTGTGGTATACATTTCTAGTATATAGATCATTTGTTTGGCATATCTTTCCAAGATGATTTGATTCAAATTTTGACATAGTTTAAAATTATCAATCAATTGATCCTGTCTTTATGTGGATGTGCACGTGCACAATTAACAAGAATGAGAGAAAATTCACGTGCAGATCGATTGCATAAAAGTTGAAAGTTTGTTACCTTTTTTTTGGAAGCTAACAGTGCTTTTCTAACTCATTGCCTTCGCGGTGTGCATGATTTTCTTTGATGTAGTGGAGTTTTCTGAAGCAGGTTCGTCAAGCAATGTGCTTGGTTAACTGTTGTTGTCCAGAGCTTGTTGATTGTAGCATCCCGCAAACATTATACGGTTGACGTTGTTGTAGCATGGTAAAGCGCATGATTTCATTTTTTGTTTACATCCATGAACCAACCAAACAATGTATCTGATATTCCGATGAAGTTTATCAAAATATGATTCTGTTGTAGGTATACTGTTAATTTGGTGGTGTTCTTCGTTGATCATAACTTACCAGGTTAACAATTATGTGGAGCTTTTTTGCTTTTTAGTCATTCGATTTTAAACTTCAACATTGACTTTGAGTTGCTTTAACTTCAGAATTTCCTGACCGAAATGGTGGTATGGCATTGTTGCTACCGTTGAGTAAGGATACCCGAACAAAAGAAGAGATGCACAAGCTCGTAAATGGGAACTTCGGGGAATCTGTAGCTCAGGTATAACGAATTGATAAATTTCGTTGGCTATAGATGGTTCCTTCCGTTTTATATTTTTTGCTCTTTCACCGGAAACTTTTGATGACTGGAAAAACTGAAGAAACAATTGGTTCCTTTATATTTTGTTGTTTAAACAACTGAATTGTTCTGCTTTGTAAACCAACAATTTTTTTTTCCAGAGGCTGAAAAGTCCGAGACGTCCAGTGAACGGTAAGATTGGAGATGATGCCAATATGGTCCACGTTGACAAGGTGATGAATGGGGTGTAGATAGATACATAAAGTTGATTGTACTGCACTTATCTGGGCCCTGCTTCTGCATTAGTTGAACTTCTTGTTTAGAAGCGTTACTGACGGGCTTTTGGAATTGAAGCGTAAACCCAGTGTGTACTATTCTAGTGAGGTCTAGAGCATCGAGATATCCGGACTTGGATTGAAGGCTTTTGCTATTGGAAATCAAATTTGGGAAATGCAACTTACGCTTCGAACCGATCTGGGTTCCTTTTTTCTCTTATGCTTGATGCCATTTGTGATGATCACTACTATCGTCAACATGTCCAGTGGAATTTTTTGATTGTTATACAATTGCGTTAGTTCAAATTTCCACCTTTCAATGTTATCATTGCCATTGCGTTCTAGGTGAATATGATTTTAGGTTGTAGACGGCATAGAACGAATTAATCAACAATAAAAAACATCTTTATTTGGTTTCGTGAATATGAACATTTTCCCAATCCAATTGACCATGTGGGCGTGACCAAACTTCGGGACCTACTATGTGTACGATGTGCATTTCAAAATATATTGTGCATTAAACGATATCGTTTTGCTATCAGTACATCAGCTAATCAACAGGCTAGCCTTTTTCTAATATGATTCAAATGGCTGATACCTGTCATGATAATTGTTGGTTCATCAGTTGTTTTTTGATCAAAATTAATGACTCATGACAGGAAGAAAGGACTAGCCGAAAATTACCAGCATATGTCTATGTCCATCAATAACCTAAAAGCCGAATCCATTAGGCGAGGTAATAATTGGTCATTAAAAAAGACAGGACAAATTTGTTGGGGAAGCCAGGGAGCAATAATGAGAGAAGGAGAAAATCGGAAGCCAGGGAGCAATAATGAGAGAAGGAGAAAAT